>JADRCH010000305.1:1931126-1962130 GCA_019843965.1 Rhynchomys soricoides | reverse complement strand
ACCCTCTGGATTTAACATGGACCACCAACACCCCCTGGATTGAACATGGACCACCAACACCCTCTGGATTGAACAGGGACCACCAACCCCCCCTGGATTGAACAGGGACCACCAACCCCCCCTGGATTGAACAGGGACTACCAACTCCCCCTGGATCAGCCTTTGGCCTGATCATTTCCACAATTACAAATATAGAAAGCTTAAATTTGGTGGAAAACTAGTGACAAATGAAGAAATTTAATGCAAGACTCACAGATTATCTGCTTTCTAAAAATTTAGCATGAAAAACAGTATTTTTTCATTATAGTCATCTTACTTTCTGATCCTTTTCACCTGTCATACTGAGCTGACATCACTCTCAAAGGAACACAGACAACACACCTGACATTTCTCATCTCATTATACGCTATCTGTTAACAGGAAAATGCAGTGTTCTCCTAGAGGTACAGGTCCTTCAAGTGCCATGGAGGACTGACTGATTCCAATAAAAGAATCTCCCTTTGCAAGCATTGCACATGTCAGCATTCCATTCCAGAGCAAGCCTGGGCAGAATCATTTTTCATTCACTGAAAAAAAAAAAAAATCCCTGGGCTTGAGCTGACTTGTCTTGTGTGCTTATGGAAATCCACAGTGGCACTGTATCGCAGAAGACTAGACTCCTTCCTGCTATTCTTAACAGAAGTTAAGTATGTCTCTTCGTTGCTCTACAGCTGTATTGTCTATTAAATAAGACACCAAGTGGCAGCTTTATGTCTCATATAGAGTGTCAGGATGTCGGCCATGATTGAAGTCCATTTTCTGGTAGAGCTAAGGTTTGAAAGCTGCAGGCCCAATAGGCTGTCTTCTGCCAATAAGGGATGGCAGCCGTTTGCCCAAGCTCCTAGAATACAGCTTCTAACACATGACTACATCTCTCCGTAGGTCTGCGACATTTGGTCATGTAGAAAAGGGTCACGCCCCCCAAGGCCCACGTAGAGGTGTGGCCACGGAGCCCCAAGCTATTCCCATGTTAATGAAACACCTAGAGTCTTAGCCACACCCCTTCCCAGATATTGTGTCTACCTCGCCCCTCCTGGAGGTGGCCCAGTACGATCTCAAGCACGTCACTCTCCACGATGACAATAAACGCCTTCCTTAGAACTATGAACTGTCTCTATTCATCTTCATCTGCCGTGGGAAACAATGGAACCAGCCTTCGCCTAATGAGCCACAGTCTACTGTCTGTTGAAGCTGTCTCAGCGTTTCCAGCCACAGCAGACTTTCCCCTAAGCCAAAGCAACTAGACCCCGCCCAAGCCACCGGCGGATGCCAACTGCATTCTGCTGCCTCGTTCATTTCCAGCTCTCCTCTTCTACCCACGGGGCTGTGTCTCTGCAGAGGCCTCTCACACACCCTGACCAGCCGGGAGGACTGCCACTTCCTTCATGTCCCATGCCTCACTCAGGAGCTGCAAGCACTCAGCACTCGGGGCAGACACTCGGGGCTTCACTCCAGCCCACGCTGTTGTTTCCACATCAGGAAGGGTTTTTTAAGGAATGAATGAATGAATGAATGAATGGATAATAGCTACAATGAAAAGTTCTCTATTATGTTCGAAGACAACGGAGACATTAGACCAGTTTGTATGCTGTTATATCTGTCCCATAGTTTGCAGCTGTACAATTTGATTTTGATTGTACATTTAACCAATTTTTCTCTCCTTGTATGAAGTTTACTTCTCGTTGCAGTGTGCCTTAATAATTCAAACTTGAGTACATTTCCTTAAAAACTTAAATTCCTAAATTCTTTCTCATCAATGCCGTTACTTATATCTGTTTTCTGGTAGAAAATAATTTAGTCAGGAGGAATAAAATGAAGCCCTCCGAGGTACAGTAATCAAATTCACCACAATTCAGGAAGCTTAAAAAGGAGATTGTGGTGAAAATCTGATTTATTTCATTTTGAGTATATTTTGTTAAAGATTATAAGATATTCCAGAGAAAAACATTGAAACAGCTGTCAGAAAAGGGGATGTCCAGAGTTCTGTTAACTTGTTTGTATATAGGCATTAAGCTCTCCCCCAATAACTGTGAACATGGACCGTAGAGACTTCAAAGACAGTTTAAAACCTCCTGTGAAATAAGACAGCAGGAGTGGATTTATATACTAAGATCAGTCTATCTCCTCATTAGCCCAGCTTCCAAGGTTTGTTATGTAAATGAATAGTGAGACAATAGTTAAAAGAGCAAAGCTGTGTGCACAGCCACAATGTAGCCGGTCCATCTTTCTTTATTCAGTACAAATGTTAGCAAAGATTACAGGTTATTTCTAACCCTCTCTTAGTGTTTTGAATCCTTCACTCTTTCTTTCCTCGTTCTTATCATGTGTCTTTTTCATGTGTCTTGTATTCTTAATAGTATGTTGTTACTTTTCTTTGGAAAATAGAATAATAAGAGCCAGAGCCATTTGTTTACTTTATATGTGTTTGGCATGGAGGTTTTGGAACATAAAAACATCAAGAGTGCTTTGAATATCAAGAAATTCCAAAGAGCAAAATAGAACTTTCTGGGGGAGAAAAGCACACTTAATTAGTGGTAATATAGATAGAAAACTCTTTTGGAAAAGTCAACCCCATTATCATCTTTTATAAATGTATTTTTAATGCTTTGTGTACAAGCGTATGTTGTTTTTTTGATCACTCCTGCTTTCATACACCCCCACCTGCAGTTAATCAATCCCCTTTCTTCCCTAATCAATTTTACTTGTATGTTCATATCATAATATTTGCATGATTTCATGTATCTATACAAAATCTAGGAACCACAGTAAGAGCAAGTTTATAATGTATTGCTTTCTGTGATTGGCTTCATTCTCTTAATGTTATTATCTGCAGGTGCATACAATTACATGTTGATTTTTCTTTGTTTCTCAGAAATTATTTTGTATTCTATGTAAGAGTTATACAGATGGAGATATATTACTTTATTTTTAATTTAAATCGTGCAACTTAATTGCATCCAATAAACATCCAAACAAAATTCAACCATGGAACTACAACTGCATACTTAATTTTCAAATCCTGAACTTTGTTGAGAATCAAATATATTTTAAGTATGGTTGTATACAGAGTCCTTGAGAAATGTAAGTGTACGTGGATAAAATGGCAGAGTATTTTGTTCATCAAAAGCATCATGACACATAGACTCAGAAAATGCACCATCAATATTGGTTATATTATTAGGATGAAAATAGATAATTGCTCAATGTGTTAATTTCTAAGAGGAAAAACTTAGTGACCTGGACACAAAGCCAGAGTCACACAGTTACGTGGCTTACAGTTGCATTGCATTTCCTTTCTACAACGAAAAGTAAATTAACTTTAATGAAATTCTCTTCTAAACTTCTATTTTTTATTTATAGAATGATTACTCACATCCTGGAGTATGATAAAGACTGATATGTAATCACACAGGCCCAAGAACTTTAACTATTTTTAATAAATGGACATTTCTATCTAAATTTCTCCTAGTTAATTCCTTGTAGAATACACTAGGGGGCGGCCAAGCATCATTTGCATTTCTTCCCCTCAGCATATGCATAATGTATAATAACCATATGATTTCTTAAAGATTTATATTTTTATAAAATTAGATTAAGTACAAATACATTGAAGAAATATTCCTATATTCCACATTTTACTTCATATTTCATAAAGATTTTTAATACTTTTAAAATCTGAGTAAAGTTTGGATATAAATTATGAATTGTTTTCTCCAGAAAAACAGAACCAATAAGACACAAGTTTTTAGATAAAATTTATCATACAGGATTGATTTTTTGATATAGAATCTGCCCTCTGTAAACTGGAGATCTCACAGGAACACCATTGATGTAATGCCCATAAAGTAGGAGCACAGAGAGCAGGAGAGTGCAGATGTCTCCTGCTCAGCAATAAGGCAAGGAGAAGAGTGATGGGTTCTTCCTTTTTCGTTGTTGTTGTTATTTATTTATTCTGCCCCCTTTGAAATCAGTGATGAAGAAGATGATGGTGATGATAACTGTGATGTTGATCACACAGGTTGGGAAGGAATCTGATTTTCAAAGATAGTGTTCTGGCATTTATTCCTTCCTTCCTTCCTTCTTTCCTTCCTTCCTTCCTACCTATCTTTCTTTCTTCTGTCATTTTTTCTTTCCATTATTTACATTCCAGCCATTTCCCCTTCCCAGTCCCCCCTTTCACAATTCCTCATCTCTTCCTCCTCCCTCTTGCCTCCAAGAGGGTAACCCCCAGGTCTCCCCCTTCCCTGGGGCCTCAAGTCTCTGTAGAATTAAGCACATCTTCTCCCACTGAGGTCAGACCAGTCTTCTGCTATATTTGTGCCAGGGTCCTCAGACAAGCCCAGTATGTTTCTGGTTGGTGGCTCAGTCTGTAGGAGCTCCCTGGAATCCAGGTTAGTTGAGACTGCTGGTCTTCCTATAGGGTTGATCACCCCTTCAACTTCTTCAGTCTTCCCCTAATTCGACCATAAAGGTCCCTGACTTCAATCTAGGTGTAGGTATCTGCATCTGTCTCAGTCAGGTGCTGGTCAGGTCTCTAAGAGGACAGCTATGCCAGGCTCCTATCTGTAAGCACATCACAGCATAGTAGTGTCCGGCCTTGGTGTCTTCCCATGAGATGGATCTCAAGTTGGACAGGTCATTGAAAAGCCTTTCTTTCAATCTCTTCCCTGTTTTGGTCCCTGCCGTTCTTTTAGACAGGAACAATTCTGGATCAGAAATTTTGCTGTGGGATGGCAACCCCATCTCTCCACTTGAGGCCCTGTCTATCTCCTGGCAGTAGACTCTTTGAGTTTCCTCTCCCCATTGTTGGCTATTTTGGCTAAGGTCACTCCCACTGAGTCCTGAGAGTATCTTACCTCCCTGGTCTCTGGAACATTCTAAAGAGTCTCCCCACTTCCCTCCCTATCCCCACCACCAGACTGCTTATTTCCATTCATTCTTCTAGCCCTTTGGGGTTCTCTCCTGTTCCCCACCTTCATACCTGATCCTTTTCCCCTACTCCATCCGTCTCCCAACTGGATCCCTCTCTCTCTTTGCCTCCCATAATTATTTTCTTCCCCCTTCTAAGTGGGATTGAAGCATCCTCAGTTGGGCCTTTCCATTTGCTACACTTCTTACAGTGTGTAGATTGTGTCCTAGATATTCTGTACATTTTAGCTAATATCCACTTATCAGTGAGTGCATACCATGCATCTTCTTTTAGGTCTGGGTTACTTCACTCAGGATGATATTTTATAGTGTCATCCATTTGCCTACAAAATTCATGATGTCCTCAGTTTTAATAGCTGAATAGTATTCCATTGTGTAAATGAACCATATTTTCTGTATCCATTCTTCTGTTGTGAGACATCTGCATTGTTACTACCTTCTGGCTATCACAAATAAGACCGCTATGAACATAGTGGAGCACATGCTCCTGTGGCATGGTGGGGCATCTTTTGAGTATATGCCCAAGAGTGGGTATAGCTGGATCTATTTCCAATTGTCTGAGGAACTGCCAGATTGATTTCCAGAGTGGTTATATCAGTTAGCAATCCCATGAGCAATGGAGAAATGTTCCTCCTTCTCCACATCCTCGCCAACATGTGCTGTGACTTGAGTTTTTGATCTTAGCCATTCTGATTGGTGTAAGGTGGTATCTCAGGGTCATTTTAATTTGCATTTCCTGGATCACTAAGGACTTAGAACATTTCTTTAAGTGCTTCTCAGCCATTTGAGATTCTTCTGTTATGAATTCTCTGTTTAGCTCTGTAGCCCATTTTTAATTGGGTTATTTGGTGTTCTTGGAGGTTAACGTCTTGAGTTCTTTATATATTTTGGTTATTAGCCCTCTATTGCAATAGGGTTAGTGAAGATTTTTTTTCCCAATCTGTAGGTTGCTGATATGTCCTATTGACAGTGTCTTTAGCATTACAGTAGCTTTTCGGTTTCATGAGGTCCCATTTATCAATTCTTGATCTTAGAGACTAGGCTATTGGTGTTCTGTTTAGGAAATTTAGCCCTGTGCCAATGAGTTTGAGGCTCTTTCCCATTTTCTCTTCTATTAGCTTCAGTGTGTCTGGTTTTATGGGGAGGTCTTTGATCCACTGAGACTTTAGCTTTGTGCAAGGTGATAAATACAGATCTATTTTCATTTTTCTACACACAGACTGCCAGTTAGATTACCACCACTTACTGAAGATGCTTTCTTTTTTCCACTGTATGTTTTGGCTTCTTTGTCAAAGATTAAGTGTCCACAAATGTGTGGGTTTATTTCTGGGTCTTCGATTCTATTCTGCTGATCAACTTGTCTCTTGATCAATATCATGCTGCCTTTATCACTATTGCTTTGAAGTACAACTTGAGGTCAGAGATGATGATTCCCCCAGAAGATCTTTTATTGTTGAGAATTGTTTTGGCTATCCTGGGTTTTTTGTTTTTCATTTGAAGTTGAGAATTGCTCTTTCCATGTCTATGAAGAATTGTGTTGGAATTTTGATGAGGATTGTATTGAATCTGTAGATTGCTTTTGGTAAGATGGGCATTCTCACAGTGTTAATCATACCAAGCCATGAGCATGGGAGATTTTTCCATCTACTGAGGTTTTCTTAGATTTCTTTCTTCAAAGATTTGAAGTTCTTGTTGTCCAGATCTTGTACTTGCTTGGTAAGTGTTATACCAAGATGTTTTAGACTATTTGTGGCTATTGTGAAGGGAGTTGTTTCACTAATTTCTTTCTCTGCCTGTTTATTATTTTTATAAAGAAGGCTACTGATTTCTTTGAGTTGATTTTATATCTAGCCACTTTGCTGAAGTTGTTTATCAGCTGTAAGAGTTCTCTGTTGGAATTTTGTGGGTTGCTTATATAAACTATCATATCATCTGCAAATATTGATATTTTTACTTCATCCTTTCCAATTCTTATCCCCTTGATCTCCCAATGATGTCTAATTGCTCTAACAATAACTTCAAGGACTTTATTGAATGGACGCTGAGATAATAAGCAACCTTGTCTTGTCCCTGATTTTAGTGTAATTGCTTCAAATTTCTCTCCACTTAATTTGATGTTGGTTGTTGGCTTGCTAAATATTGCTTTTATCATATTTAGGTATGTGCTATGAATTTCTGATCTCTCTAAGAGTTTTAACCTGAAGGTGTGTTATATTTTGTCAAATACTTTTTCATCATCTAATTAGATAATCATGTTGCTTGTTTGAGTTTGTTTATATAGTATATTACATTGATGAATTTTCATATATTGAACCATCCCTGTATTCCTGGAATGAAGCCTACTTGATCATGGTGAATGATGCATTTGATGTATTCTTGGATTTGGTTTGTGAGAATTTGAGTATTTTTGCATCAATCTTCTGTTCCAATGACCTGTCCTTTGGTGAGAATGTGGTATAGAAACCTCCCACTATAAATGTGTGAGGTTGAATGTAACACACATTGAATAAAGGTTCTTTTACAAATGTGGGTGCCCTGGTACTCCGGACATAGATTTTCAGAATTGAGAATTCCTCTTGGTGAATTTTTCCTTTGATGAATATGAAGTGTACTTCCCCATCTCATTTGATAACTTTTTATTGAAAGTCTATTTTATCAAATATTAAAATAGCAAGTCCAGCTTGTTTCTTGAGACCATTTGCTTGGAAAGCTTTTTTCCAGCCTTTTACTATGAGGTAGTGTCTGTCTTTGTCACTGAAGTGTGTTTCTTGCATGCAGCAGAATGATTTATCCTGTTTATGTACACAATTTGTTAGCCTATGTCTTTTTATTTGGGGAATTGAGTCCATTGATGTTGAGAGATATTAAAGACATGATAATTCCTGTTATTTTTGTTGCTGGTGGTATGTGATTCTCTTCTTTTGGGTTTGTTGAAGATAGTTTCTGGCTCGTTGAGCTGGGATTCTTCACCCTTTTCTATTTCTATTATTCTTAGGTTTGATCTTTTCATTGTGTCCTGAATCTCTTAGATATTTTGGATTAGGAGCCTTTTATACTTTGTATTTTCTTCGACCAATGTGTTAATATTTTCTATAGTATCTTCCACACCTGAGATTCTCTCTTTTATTTCTTGTATTCTATTGTTGATGCTTGTATCTGTAGCTTCTGACCTCTCCAGGGTTGTCTCCATTCGTGATTTCTTTATTGTTTCTATTTACAGTTTTAGTTCTTGGACTGTTTTGTTCAATTCCTTCACCTACTTAATTGTGGTTTTTTATATTTCTTTGCTTCCTCTTTAAGGACTTCTACCTGTTTGCTTGCATTTTTCTGTATTTTTTTTTTTGAGGGAGTTATTTATATTCTCCTTATAGGCCTTTATCATCTTCATGAGATGGGATTTAAGTAGTTACCTTGCTTTTCAGGTACATTAGGGTATCCAAGACTTGCTGTGGTGGGAGAACTGGATAGTAATAGTGCTGAATTACATTTGGATTCTGTTGCTTATGATGTTGCTTGCCTCTCACTTTTTGGTTATCTCTGATGTCAACTGGGTTGGGTGTCTCTGACTAAAGCTGGCTTCCTTGGAGACAGGTAGAGCTCTATGACAGGGGTTAGATCCGGTCTCCTGGGAGGCAGGCAGTGCAGTCTCTGGTTAGGGTGAACTTCTTGTGACTCTGGTTGAGCTGTGTCCCTGGTTACTTCATACCTCCTGGGAGGCAGCCAGGCTATGTTCCTAGTCACTGTGGACCTCCAGGGAGACATGCAGACTGTAGAATGTGAGAAGGTATTGGGCCTGCTGATCTGCCCAGGGTAGGGAACAGAGTGGTAGATGACCCAGCATTTCTTAACATAGTGAAATTCTTCTTTTTCCCACTCTTTATCCCTTTTGGACCCTACCCCAACACTAGCTAGAAGAAGGTGAAGGAAGAAAGAGTGATCCCTGAATGGAATTTCTTTCTGTTTCTTCTTTGAGCTAGTGTACTATCAAACCACAACAAACATCCCTTGAACTGCCAACAACTACTGATCCTGCCTCTTGAGGCCTTAGCATTTATGTACCTTCTAAAAAGTTCCCAGAATTCCTAACATCACACAATCACAGATGGTATCTGCAGCTTGCAAAATCATGCCTCTCCTACAGCAGGAGGCTAATAATAGTCAGCTGTAGTGGACAATCTGAAACAGTCTTACTACATCCCTATACCTGGGATTAAAACAAAAATACTTTCTTATAATGTTTTTTTTTTTTAAAAAAAGCAAAATTTCAGAATCATCACTATACTCTAGGATTATATATTTTATAAATTAACAACAATTTATAAAAAAAAATGTAACTATGAAAACAGTGAGTCCTAACATTTCTGAGTATTTTAAAAATCATATAATACCTCAGTATGTTGAACTACAATAACCCACAGACCAATTTATAGAAAAGTGATTGGTATACTGTTAAATGTTATCTGTCCCTTTTTAACTTAGCAATGACGAGGAAGAAGAAAGAGGAGGAGGAGGAAGAAGAAGGGGAAGAGATGAAGTGATGAAGATGATCACACAAGTTGGGAAGAACATCCTGATGATTAGTTTGTAAAATCTTAATGAAATATATAAGTAATCACAAATTAAAAGTGGCCCAATTTGTAGCACAATTTTTAGCATATACTTTTAATTCTCAAGGGTCTGAATTTTATTATGAAATTTTGTAACATACAAATTAACTTATCAATTGACATTTTCAAAAACAGCAAGCAACTATATAAAAGATATTTTGTTTACAAAATGAAATAAATTATTTGTCAACGACAAGAGAAAAAGTAGTTTAAACAAAGAAAAGAACAAAAGCACTGTATCCTGTCAATTCTCCCAGCCCTCAGCCTACCTCACAGGCTTTTGCTTCTAAACAAGCCAATGCTTTACATTTCAGACACAATGTAATTCTTCCAGTCAACATCTGAATCATGGCTTTGTAAAAAGATAATTGTTTGACCCGGTGAAAACTTACATAAATGAACACAATTATCTCAACTCTCAAGGAAGGGGGAGAATCTCAAAAGAATTTCAATCTCTCAAGATTACTCCGTACATTGGCTTCGATAATGTGTACCATATGTCACTCGACACACCTAGCACAGAGCTCTTACTTAACTAATGTCCACTTGGTTACTACCAAAATATCACAACATCATTGTGTGTGTGTGTGTGTGTGTGTGTGTGTGTGTGTGTGTGTCATTGTGTTTCTGTGTCAACCACAGGCACACAGATGCTTATGGAGGATGGAAGAGGGACGGTGTTAGATTTTCTGGAACTGAATTTAGCAGTTGTGAGCCACCAAGTATGGATGCTGGAAAGTAAATTTGGGTCTTTTGTAGAAGCATGTTATAAGCAAGTACTTTTAACCACTAAGACTCCAGTCCACAAGGTAACATTTGAGAGAACAAGTTGGAAAGTGAAAGTGATAAGTAATTTTGTTATTTCCTCCTGTTGTTTGTAAAGAACCAGAAAGTGCTTAGAACAGCTTCACTCTGTATAAAGAAAATAAGCACATGCTCTAACAGAGATATAGCATGTTGCTTTCCAATTCGGCTTTTCTCATGTCCACAAGTATGCGATAAATATTTTTTAATTTGAAAGCAAAGTTTAATTCACTTTAAATTTTTTGCTATATTAAAAGGATTAAGATATTTTAGGAATACTAGATAAATAAAGTGCTTAAAATTCCTAATATTAAGACTTCGGGTAAACATTCTCCACACCCAAGCCTAGATCCAAACATGTTACTCTTTTGCAATCTGAAAACAGAAAATGTTAATGTTACACTATTTGTACTCTACTTAAAAATACTTTTGCAGCCAGAATCAACAAACCTCAGCTTGGAATGTAATGACCAATCCGGAAAGAATGACAGACTGTTTCAGTAGATGTTTCAGGAGCAGAGGTTGCGGGGAGGAAGAGAGCCTTGAACTAACATATCTTGCTGAACCAAAAGGAAAAGTTTATAGAATAAACACTCAAACAAAAGATTTAGATTATAATAGTTTTAATCTGTATCTTTTAATTACGATTTAACTATTTATGTTGATGGTTCATATCTATACAGATAAATGTATACACATTGACCACATCTATCATCCACACATAGCCTTCTTAGTTCCCAGGACAACCTCCCTACCACCTTCATGCCTTTCCTCTTTTTTTATATCCTAAATGCTACCATCTTCTAGTCCCCCCTTACATAGTCACTCCCCAAACCCCACCTTTTCTCCTCTGAGAGGGTGGGTTCTCCATGGTTATCCCCCAAACCTTGTGCATCCTCTCCCACTGGGGATAGACAAGGAAGCCATGGAAATGGAGCTGCACGGCCTCCGTCTAGCCCATGTATGTTCTTTGGTTGGTGGCTTAGTCTCTGAGAGCTCCCAGGTTAGTTCACTCTGTTGGTATTCCTGTAGAGTTCCAATCCCCTTCAGGCCCTTCCATCCTTCAAGCCTTCCATGAGGGTCCTCAACCTCCATCCAATTTTTGTCTGTAGGTCTCTGCATCTATTTCAGTCAGATGCTGGGTAGAGCCTCTCAGAAGAGGCTCCTGTCTGCAAGCATAACAGAGTATCATTAATAGCATAAAGGATTGATGCTTGCCCATGAGGTGGGTCTCAAGGTGGACCAGTTAATGGTTGGCCATTCCTTCATCTGCTTGATCTCTTGCTGGACATCCGGATTTTGGTCTTGCCCGAGGTCAGGGCATCACTACTCCTGATCACAGTCTCACACAGCATCTTCATTGCTGCTCCTGTTTGGCTGCCCAGCCCAGCCACGGCCATCTCCATGATGATGGCCCTTGGCACCTTGTCCAGGGGCAGCAGAGCCCAAGGCAGGCTGTACGCAGGCCCCAGATTGCAAGCACTGTGCTGGCACAGGGAGGAGAGAGCTCTGGCTTCCTCTTCAGAGCGGCCCCTGCTCAACAGGAGAAGCTGACTGTTGCAGGGCTCGCCTCCCTGGTACATGGAGGGGAGCACTGTGTGCATCTGGAGTGCAGAGGCCCCAGGTTCACAGCAGCAAATGCAGCAGTGTGAGCAGCGCACTGATTCCTCCCTGACTTGTCCATCTGCCCTCCTGCACTGGGCATCATGTTGCTGAGCCAAGCTGGGACTGTGGCAGCTCTGGGCCAGGGCTCAGAACTGGACCCTGATGGCACAGCACTGGGGGTGTTCTCCCCCTCCCTCTGTCCCGAGGGCGAGAGGGTAGGGTCCTGGTAAGTGGTAGCCTTGGGCCCCATTTTGACTCTTGTTTGGGCCTTGAGGACAAACCCGAGCCAGTCTCGAGTTCTGAGACCTGTCTCAGTCACTTCCATATAGGAGTGACTAAGTAAGGTCTGTTTGGTCCTCCCTCTGCCCTTGCTGATGTGGAGCATTGCTATTGGCCTTGTCAGTTACCCCTTCACCTTTCCCACCTCCTACATCTTCTCTCCCCATACCCAAGTGCCCACCCTCTTTGCCTTCTCTATGTAAGAGAGGGGTTGATACAATAAAGTTGAGTTCCTGCTTTGACAAGACTCTTGGCCTGGTGAATTTGTTTTGGGCCACTGGCAATTACCATCCTGCTCAGCCCTGGACAGACACGACTGGACCTGGTTCTCTCCTCTTACCTAGGCCGGCTGGCAAGGAGCCAACAGACTGGTGCCCCAAGTGAGGAACTTCCCCCTCCTCTTGACCGAAGAATGCTGATAGGCAATTGGTCGGGGGTGAGTGTACCCCCATAAATTATGGGGTAGTTCTTCTCCAGGTCTAATCCTACCCTTGAACCTCATTATCCTTCTTTGGACCCCTCAGACAACCCTTTTCAGGGTCCCTTTATACCACCCGAGGCCCCCACTGCCTTACAATAGGAAAGGGCTTGGCACCCAGTAAGCTACTAGCCTTTACCTAGTGAATGTCAACCATGGTGGTAATCGGCCAGCAGCTTGGTATCCTTGGGATCCCCAGGAGATTAAAGAACTTAAGAAGGTGGTGGCTGAGGACGTCCCCAATTCCTCCTGGGCTGAGGTTATCCTTGAGAGCCTGGCACTCCACGTGTGCATCACCTGAGACTGGAAGGATTTGTCCAAGGCTGTTCTCTCCAGGCCAGCCTACCTTAAATAAACCGTCTACTTTCAGGAAGAATGTCAAGTCCAGGGGGAGTGAAACCAAAGTTCTCAGCCCCCAGTCCCCATCACTGTTGGCATGCTTGCTGGCACAGCCAATCCATACTCTACAGGTACCCAACAGGCAGCTAACCCCCCACCCCCTTACCAAGATCAGGCTAGAGCCATTGGCTTTACTGCCTAAAGGAAGCTTGACAAGGGACCTACTGTGTCTCCCATACCGGGAATTCACCAAAAGTCAACTGAGGATCTTGCCTCCTTCATAGATAGGGTTCAAAAAAGTTTACAGAGAAAACTCCCTGCAGGTGAACTCAAGACCAGTTTGTCCTCTCACTAGTCTAGGATGGAATGAATGCTGATCACAAGCTTGCATGTGCTGGGTTACACAGCCAGGGTATTGACAAATGAATTATTGCCTCCAGAGATGTCACCTCCTCTTCCTTTCAGACTAGGGCTTTGGCTGCTGCTTTGAAGAAGGTCCATAAAGAAGATAAGGCTGTTCTTTTTAATGCCCTCCAACAAAACCCAGTCAGCTAAGGCTGGACTTGTTTTGGGTGTGGTAAAGACGGCCATTTGAAAAGAGAGTGCCTCAATCTGACAAAAGCCTCCACTTACCATACCAGTGGTCCGCCATGCACCCCTTCCCCCAGGAGGTACAAGAAGGGCTTCCACTTGGCCAGGGATTGTAAGTCTAAGTTTAGCCTAAATGGTCAGCCTTTAAATTCCCCCAGCAACCGACCCCAGCCCCATTGAATAAGGGAAAGCCTCCAGTTAGTGCTAACTGGACTGTGCCTCTTGTCCCTAAGATGACCCTTGCCATAGGCAGAAAAACTTTCCAGTTCCTTATTGACACTGGTGCAGATCGAACAGTGGTTAGAAAGGAAGAGTTCCCCTACTCTTGGCAGCTTGGCAGCATTCTGGGCTCACCCTTAAGGGGTGTGGGGGGACAATCTACCTTATGTGAGAATGCTTCCTGGCTTTCCTGGGAGGACCATGATGGCCATCATGGTGAGGTGCGCCTTCTCGTGCTTTCCAGCCTGACAGCTAACCTTCTGGACCAAGATATACTTGGGGAAGCTGAGGCCCTTATTACCACTGATCATAAGCAATCTTTTGAGAAGGGAAAGCCGGTGTTTCCAAATTATAGGGGCGATCCTCATTTTGAGACGATGCACCAACAATGCTCTTTGTCTCACCCCCAATTTTAAAGGCCACTGCTTGACACCCCCCCCCCGTACCTAAGATCCACTGGAAGCTGGGAGACCCCCATATGGGTTGAGCAGTGGCCTATCCCTGCTCTAAAATTACAACAATTACACCTTTTGGTACAACAACAATTAAAATTAGAACATTTAAGGGCCTCTACCAGCCCCTGGAACTCTCTCGTCTTTGTGATTAAAAAAGCCAGTGGGTCATGGAGGCTACTACATGATTAGAGAAAAATTATTAAAAGGATTGTTCGTTTTGGGACACCCCCCCCCAGAAGAGACTCCCATGGATCCCACCAATCCCCAGCACCTATTATTTGACAATCATCTCTATTAGAGATTGCTTTTTCTCTATACCCCTACACCCTGAAGATTGTGAGAAATTTGCCTTTTCTATTCCTTCTGTTAATTTTGGCGGGCCTGATTCTAGATTTGAGTGGACAGTCCTACCCCAAGGCATGGCCAATAACCTGCTCCCCCGTGTGTCAATATTATATGCTTAATATCTTTCATCCTTTTTAGGTGATTCCAGTATTTTATTTTACATTTACATAGATGATATTATTTTGGGTGCCCCTAACTTTTCAGACCTTCAGGAGCTTACCAATAAGTGTCTTTCCATCCTTAAAGATAATAATTTTTGGGTGGCTCCCAAAAAGGTTCATAGGGTGCCACCATTTAAGATCCTGGGCTCCATGTTGTCCTTAGATGTTGTGTCCCCTGTTAAGCCTCAACTTCCCCTCCCACAGTTACAAAAGCTTTTAGGAGAAATCAATTGGATGAGGTCTTGGATCTTCATTGCCACAGAAGATCTAACACCATTGTGTGATCTCCTTAAAGGAAGTGACCTCTCCACCCCTATAATGCTGATATTGGATCATATCAAGTTGTTGAACAAGATTCAACAAGCCATTGATTTGGCAACTCCTAAACGATATGATCCTGACCTACCTTTTATTTTATATATTTTCCCGGAGAAACACTGTGTACTGTTACTTGGCCAGGAAGGCAAACCCGTCCATTGGATTCATCTTTCAGTGGGAAGGGCCCCTCAGATTTATTCTATGGCTAATCAGCTGGCCGATTGCATTGTTAAGGGGAGAGATCTTTCCATTACTCTCTTTGGGGCAGAGCCTGCTGCTCTTATTACCCCACTTAAAAATACAGGTTTCCTTTGGTTACAGAGAAACAATAGCCTGGTTGCTCTGGCCTTAGAGGGCTTTCCTGGTGAAATTGATTGACACTTTGGACCACATAAGTGGATGATTTCCTTCTCCAGACTTGAGTGGAGGCCTGCTAGACTTTTTCTTTCTAGCCCCAACCCAAAGTATCCCACCATCTTAACTGATGGTGGGTGCCTGGGATCTTCTATTTTTGTGTATCCCCCATTTAGACACAGCAATCTACCTATCCCCATAAAACCAGATGTTCATGTTGTTGAGGGATCTGCACAGTTTAAAGAACTGTTTGTGGTAGTAATGGTGCCGGATTCTATACTTGAGCCTTTCAATCTGTTTTCTGATAGCCTTTATTTGGTAAATTTGCTTCCCAACTTCATTGAGGCTCACATTAAGCTAGATTCTAATTTTATCACCCCCTTGATAATACAGGCCCACACCTTACTTACACAGAGACAAAGCCCTAGCTATATCCAACATCTTTGAGGCCACCCAGGGGAATATCTTGGCTGACCAACTAGCCTCTACATTACAGTGTCACACTGTCTCTGAGGCCAAACAGTTCCACTCATTGATCCATCTCAACTGGAGAGGCCTTAGACATAAATTCCCACATGTTCCAATTGAAGACCTTAAAAAGATAGTGCGTACCAGTAAAATAGTCAGCCATTTCTACAGGTGCCTCCTCTCCAGACAATGAGAAGTAATCCCCAGGGGATCCACCCTAATAATCTATGACTGCTTGATGTTACTCACTATTCCCCATTTGGGAAGCTAAAATATATATTTGTGACTGTTATTCCTTCTCCCATGCATGCTGGGCATCAGCCCATGTCAGAGAAAAATATAAACATGCCATTAGCCATATGCTTCAATGTTTTGCCATTGTTGGACTTCCAGATCAAATTAAAATAGATAATGGCCCATGTTTTACAAGCAAACCTTTTTCAGCGTTTCTCCATATGTGGAAGATCTCCCACATTAGGGGTATCCCTTACAACCCAAGAAGACAAACAATTGTCGAAAGACAAAATCAAGCTTTAAAGTCTCAGTTACAACAACAAAAGGGGGAGTCTTTACTCCAACATGATCAGCTAAAAAAGGCATTATTCACTTTAAATATTTTAAATTTTTCAAAAGAAAATCCTGTTGTCCCTGTTTCAAAGACATTGGAACTCCTCCATCTCCTATAGCTTGATACGAGTTAGATGAAAGGACCCCCTGACAGGAGCCTGGAGAGGACCAGACCTGCTCCTGACAGCTGGGAGGATATTCGGCTGCATAGTTCCACAAAGTGAAAAACAATCAATCTGGATACCAGCCAGAGACATAAAGTATATCCCCCAACAAGGGGGGGGGGGGCGCTGGCAATAACCTTTCCAGGGAGTCCACTGCCCTTAGAAACCCCCTTATGCTTCTCTCTTAGGAGATCAAGATGATCAAGAAAAGGACCCTACTGCTGCCATGGATGCTGCTCCCCATCTTGACTGAGGGAGGATTCGGGGACCTCAGAGGAGTACAAGAGATCCTCAAAAAAACATTAGGGTAAAGGAGGTGAAGATATTTTCAGGACAATGCGTTGTGGACTGCACTTCATGGCCTATTACCCTATTTCCTTCCCCTCCTTGGTCCATTTCTTCTCCTTCTCCTTATCTTGACTGTTGGGTCATGTGTACTCAATAAGATCACTCAATTTATCCATCAGAGGCTACAGGCAGTCCACCTTCACCAAGTTGAGGTCTGGTCCATTACCCAAAACTTGTCTCTTCTGAGACAAGCTCTATATATCCCTCTATCTATGAGCACCTTCCTCAACTCTCCACCTGACCAATGATGGGGAAGATCTCAGATGTGCTGCAACAACCTAAGACAGGTTGTGGAGCCCCCCTTGAGCCAGAGTGACACATAGTATCCAGAGACAGGTAAGATCCCCATGAGGGGGACAACCTAATACGGGAGCCATATAACCTGCTCATTACCAAAGCAAATGGGGGAGATGTTGAACCACCTGATCACAGTCTCGAAGTGGATGGGGGCAGCACCTCCCGATCTCAGTCTTGACGTGGTCTCACCAGCATCTTTGTTTCTGATCCCCTTCAGCTGCCCAGCCCTGGCCTGGGGCCATGGCCGTCTCCATGATAATGGGCCTTGGGCCTTGGTACAGTGTCCTGGAACAGCGGGCCCCAAGACAGCCTGTCTGCATGCCTTGGGTTTTGAGCACTGCGCTGGCAATGGCACATGGAGGAGAGAGCTCTGGCTTGCTCTTTAGAGAGTGTCCCCTGCTCTTCAGGGGACGGTGACAATCACAGGGTATGCCTCCCTGGCACACAGAGGAAAGCATTGCTCAGCGTGGGGCAGCCCCGTCATAGGGGTGAGGTGCAGGGGCTCCAGGTTTGCAACAGCAACTTCGACTGCAAGAGCAGCACCCTGATTCCTCCTTGATGTGCCTTGTCCACCCTCCTGCACTGGGTGCCATGTTGCCAAGCCAAGCTGGGACTGCAGCAGCTCTGGGCCAGGGCTCGGAACTGGACCCCAAAGACACAGCACTGGGGGTGTTCTTGGTAAGTGGTAGTCTTGGACACCATTTTGACCCTGGTTTGGGCCTTGAGGACAAACCCAAGCCTGACTCAAGTTCTGAGACCTGTCTCAGTCACTTCCATATGGGAGTGACTCTGCAAGGTCTGTTTGGTCCTCCCTCTGCCCTTGCTGATGTGGAGCTTTGTTATTGGCCCTATCAGTTACCCCTTCACCTTCCCTGCCTCCTACATCTTCTCTCCCCACACCTAAGTGTCCACCCCCTTTGCCTTCTCTGTATAAGAGAGGGGTTGATACAATAAAGTTGAGTTCCTGCTTTGACAAGACTCCCGGTCTGGTGTGTTTGTTTCGGGCCACTGACAACAGCCATCCTTCTCAGCACTGGATAGACTCAGCTGAACCTGGTTCTCTCCTTTCACCTGGACCTGCTGACAAGGAGCCGACAATCTCTCTGTCATGCATTGCTTTTAGACAGCACAAATTTTGGGTCAAATGTTTTGCAAGTTGGTTGGTGCCCTTATCACTCCATTGGGGGTCCTGCTTGGCCTCTTCAGATTCAATGTCTCCACAGTTAGGCATGTTGACTAAGGTCACCCACATTGACTCCGGGAGCCTCCCCTCACCCAGGTCACTAGGACTTCCTAAAGATTCCACCCATGCCCCTTTGGGCATGATTTCCACAGTGCCATTGGTGTTGTGACAGGAAATTATCTCTTGTGCCAATGCATTCAAGGCTCTTTCCCACTTTCTCTTCTATTAGATTCAGTGTATCCAGTTTTATGTTGAGGTTTTTGGTCCACTTGGACTTGAGCTTTGTGCAGGATGATAAATACGGTTCCATTTTCACTCTTCTACATGCAGGAAGAAAGAGGTTTATTTATTTTTAGCATACCAAGTCTAATCAGTGCTGCCTACTGGAATATTACGTGATTTTATTGGCTTGATCCATAGGGTTTTCAGTACATCTTTAGTTTTGCTTAGCCAACCCTCTAACTTTTTGTGGTCACACTTGCCCCTTCCCTTTTTAAGCCATTAGCCATTAGTTCTAATATTTATCTCTACTTTTTTGTTAAGCAAATGAAATGGCTTTTATTTAAAAAAAATAATAATAAAATGAAGCTACTACTTAGAGTTCTAACTAGCTTTCACTGGTAACTTTGTAGCTATGAGGATTAATTTTAGGTAATTATTTTTGCTTTGAATGCTCTGCTTTAAGTTCTATATTGTGAAATGTAAATAAGTTTACCTACAATATCATTATCTTTATTATGCAATTTCTGATATGTACAGTTTTTGATTTGTTCTTTAGAAAACATCATAAAACTCTGTTATTCAAATCATGCTACAAAAAATCTTGAGTCTCAATTACTTCAAAAAATTACTTATTTTTAATAATTGTATATATTTTCTGAGATTATACTATAATTAAAACATGTCTCTCTCCCTTCCTTTCTTCTCTCTAAACCCTCCCATAAAGCTCTCTCTCAATAAAAATTTAAAATAAACCAAGGTTGGTTCTTTAAGGAAATGAATAAAATTGGCAAACCCTGACCACAGATTGAAACCAGAAGGCTCCTGTCCCAGGCTGCTCTTCATTCCCTGGATTCTGAGGGTTCCAGGCCAGTCCCTCTGAACATAGGAGCTATGATAAAATGCCCACATATATATGGAATCTGAACAACACTCTACTCAATGATAACTTTGTCGAAGAAGAAATAAAGAAAGATATTAAAGACTTTGTAGAATTTAATGAAAATGAAGTTACAACATACCCAAACTTATAGAATACAATGAAAGCAGTGCTAAGAGGAAAACTCATAGCTCTGAGTGCTTCCAAAAAGAAACTGGAAAGAGCATACACTAGCAGCTTAACAGCACACCTGAAAGCTCTAGAACAAAAAGTAACTAATACATCCAAGAGGAGTTGAGGGCAGTAAATACTCAAACTCTGGGCTGAAATCAACCAAGTAGAATCAAAAAGCACTATACAAAGAATCAACAAAACCAGGAGCTGGTTCTTTGAGAAAATGAACATGATTGATAAACCCTTAGCCAGACTAAGTAGAGGGCACAGAGACAGTATCCAAATTAACAAAATCAGAAATGAAAAGGGAGATATAACAACAGAAACTGAAGAAATTTAAAAAATCATCAGATCCCACTACAAAAGCCTATACTCAACAAAATTGGAAAATCTGGATGAAATGGACAAGTTTCTAGACAGATACCAAATACCAAAGTTAAATCGGGATCAGATAAACCATCTAAACAGTCTTATAACCCCTAAAGAAATAGAAGCAGTCATTAAAAGTCTCATAACCCAAACCAGCCCTGGACCAGATGGGTTTAATGTAACATTGTATTAAACTATTTCAAAACCTCACAAAGACCCAACAAAAAAAGAAAATTTAAGACTAATTTTCCTTATGAATATTGATGCAAAAATACTCAATAAAATTCTTGAAAACCAAATCCAAGAACACATCAAAATGATCATTCACCACAATCAAGTAGGCTTCATCCTAGGGCTGCAGTGATGGTTCAATACCTGGAAATCCATCAATGTAATCCACTACATAAACAAACTCAAAGAAAAAAAAACCTACAAGGTCATTTCATGAGATGCTGAAAAAGCAGTTTAACATCCCTTCCTGATAAAAGTCTTGGAAAGATCAGGAATTCACAGCCCATACTTAAACATAGTAAAGTTAATATACAGTAAACCAGTAGCCAACGTCAAGCTAAATGGAGAGAAACTTGAAGCAATCCCACTAAAACCAGGCACTAGACAAGGCTGCCCTCTCTCCCTACCTATTCAATTTAGTACTCAAAGTCCTAGTCAGAACAATTAGACAACAAAAGGATGTCAAAGGGATACAAATTGAAAAGGAAGAAACCAAAATATCACTATTTGCAGATGATATGATGGTATACTTAAGTGACCTGAAAAACTCCTCATAGAGGTAATGGGAGGATGGATGGGATAGGGGATTTCCAAAGGGGAAAACATTTGAAATGTAAGTAATGTAAATAAAAAAAAAAACCCAGGAGACAGAGATAGAATCAGCAAGCAATGTGCAGGCCAACTTGCCTGGAGTGGATCCTACCAAGGATCTTAGCAAGGTAGGAAAAAAACAACTCTTAAAAGTTGTTCTCTGACCTCCCTTATAAACATTCTTCATAAAACATACACATATGCCCTCACACACATACACACACACAAAATACATAGATAAGCAAATAAATAGAGGTTTTAAAAGGAACTGGATAGATGGGTCAGAGGCTGAGCACTTAGTACTCTACTCTTGCAGAGGATCTGAGTTCAATTCCCAGCACCCACATTAGTGAGTTTACAACTACCTGGAACTGCAGTTCCAGGGCATCTAGTATCTTCCTCTGTCCTCTTTGGGAAATTGCACAAACCTGCATATATTATGACAAAGACAAATATACATAATTTTAAATTTTTAAAAAGAAATTGTAAAAAATAAAATGAGATGCTGAACAGGAAAGAATGCAAAATGTCCCCAGGACCTTGGCAAATCTTGAGTAGACACCAAGAGAAAAGCAAATCCTGATGCCTCTCTTCATCAACGGGGTCAGCAAAAGCTAATGGGGATGGAATGTTAATAGGTGACAGGAGGGACAACTGGGCCAGTGGGCAGTCACAGTGATAACTTCCTTGTCTTAGAGTTCCTTCATCCACATAGTGGTGCTGTTGGAGCACAGAACATTTCCATGATTCATCTCTTCAGTCTGCCTCTGACCTTCTAAGAAGGTCCTTTACATTGTGGTACTCCATTCTACCTCCAGGATTCCCCAAATGACTAGCCACTAGACACATGTAGCTACTTAGACTTAAGTACATGGTAATTAAAATTGAATAAACTGTAAGATTCAATTTCTCATTTATACTAGCCACATCTCAAATGATCAGTAGCCATATGTGTCTACCACATTGGACAGCTCAGCTATGAGATGTTTATATCATCAGAGCAAGTTCTACAGATAGCACTGGCTGTTGCCAGACAAGTGCTCTAAAAAGAAGTAGATAAAAATTTTTAATTACATTTATGTATTCATTATGTCTGGGTGGGTTGCAAGTATGCCACAACATTCATATGGAGGTCAGAGGTCAACTTGCTGGGTCTCCTTCCACCATGTGCAGTCATGAGATTGAATTCAGGCCATTAGGCTTGGCTGCAAAAATCTTCATCCACTGAATGAACCATCTAACTGGCCCAAGAAATGTTGAGAAGAGCAGAGAAGCTGACAAGGACTACCTGTTTTTCTATCTTCCTGTTGCTGGCATCAGACTAGGTTCTAGATCTCCTAATGGGCAGAGCTGGAAACCCTAGTGATCTCTTTGAACTGAAGCCCAGAAGCCCAGTCTGGGACTATATACCTGTTCCTCCCTGCAGGCAGTAGTGTGGGAGAAAGGAAGCAGGAGAAACTGTTGGTATCAGATCTCTAAGGAATTTGTAGCTGAGATGTTCAGTGAGTCTTCACTCACTGGCATTGGACCTATCCCCCTTCTTTCTGTTGTTATGGTAAATAGCCAACTTCAAAAAATTGAAGGAAGGAAACTTTTTGTTTCCTGTACCCTTCAAAGTATTGATGAGAAGACTTTACACACAGAGGCAACAGCCTTATTTATAAAGCTGGATCCTGACAAACCTTTGACATAAAAGAACTTCTGGCGAGTTCCACACTGTTCTGCATGAGGTTCTCCCCCTCCAGAAACAAGACCTATCTCCACTCTTGTCACAGCTGCTGATTCCCGCTCTCACAGCCCCTTCAGAACAGCCTCTGAAATATGGCTGCAGGAACTCACTCTCTACCTTCCAGATTTTTTGTAAGAAGTCCTTCCCAGGAGAGTCTCGACAATAATCTCTATCTCCTTAGGACAAAAGTGTGGTTCTAACATGTGAACAAACTTTAAAGCTAACAAGCATAGGTCCTGCTCTGCTGTGGACTGCAGGAAAAAAACGACTGTATTGATACTTTGATGGCAAATGTGGAAATGTAAGAAAACCAAAAGTAGGGATATATGTACGGAGTATTGTGAGTGAAGTGGTGTGTGTGTGTGTGTGTGTGTTAGCCATGCTGTGTGTCACAAAGCTAGGTTTGTTGTATCTGAACAAACATCTCTCTGGTCATATTAGGGAACACAGCTCATTTCTGTGGGAATGGCCCCCACACTCAGTTGTCTGGGGCCCTTGAGATTAAAATACTATTCATTTTTTCTGCTTGTGCTATTGCATCTTAAAACACTGTAGTTTGTCATCCCTAGAAGAAGGCTCTGTTAGCTTTCTGCGTCTATAATAAAGAACTGCTAGCTAGGTGGTTTAAACAAACAAAAATGTCACTGTCACAGTCCCAGATGCCAAAAGTCTAAAAGTATTAACAAAACGTTGCTTCGTAAAGTTCTGGGAGAGAACTTTCACATCTCTCTTGTCTTCTACCAAGGAAGCTTCCAGCTTTCCTTGGTTTTTAGACACAGCATAATTTCCAATTGTATCTCTTTATCTTCTTCTCTATGTTTTACCCAAATTTCCCTTTTTGAGTGTTTATTTATTTATTTGTCTCTCTGTGTGTTCAGGTGCTAAAATAAATTGAGAGATTAATGTTCTAGAAGGCATAAAATAAAGAAAAAAACCCTGACTAAGACAGATGGATTGAATAGATACACTGTCACAAGAATTCTTTCCAATGAATCATCAAAAGCAGGATGAACAAACTGGAAAATATTTCAATTTAAATTAGCTAAGATTAAGTCTAAAACACATGAGATACCAATTCATTAAAAAAAATTGAAAAAGGAGATCAAACTAGAAAGTGTAAAAGTCAAATCTGAATTACCATGTATATAAAGAGGCAGTCAACCCATAAACAGTTAAAGAATGGACAAAAGTTAGAGGTCAGGTAGCTATGAGAGGTAGGAAGGCGGATTTTCCAACTGCTGCTGAGAGTAGTGTACACTAACTGTACAGCACTGTAAAGAACACTCTGGGAGTACTTAGTGGAGGTAAATATGACCTAGTAATGTATTCCAGAGATTCATCCAAGAGGAATGTGAGCCCAGGTTCACAAGGGGACATGCACAAAGATGTTCATTGTAGCAGCAAGTTTGAGGCAAATGACTGTTCTTTAGTACTGGATTCGGAAGACCAAATGTGTATCAGGTTACTATCCATCATTCAGGGCAGTAACCCAGTATTACATACTGTGAATCTCTGAACATACTTGAAACTTCCTGCCATGCCTAGAGTACTGAAGTGCTTTGGGAGGTTCTGATGAAAACCTAATAGATTTGCAGTAGCAATTGGAAAATCTTTTTGATGTTCTGATTGCAATAGCTGGATGGGTGGAATCCTAATAGGAGGTTGAAAACGTAGTGTTTTCTGTGTGGAAATAACTTAGGAGAGTAGAAGATAATGGAGGTGCTTTCCTAACTGCTTAGAGAACAGTGTGGACCTCTTACTCACTGAGAATAATACAGCTAGCTGTTCATCAACAGAAAAAGAAGTCTGCTTTAGGTTTTACTCTATCAAAGAGTCCTTTTTTACTTCGTATTTCTTGCCTGGGAGACTTTTTCCCCAACAAATCTCTGTCTCCTACAACATAACAGCATACTTTTCATTCCTTTCTGATTATACAAATTAATAATCCACCATCCCTAATTTTTCTCTGAACATTTAATGAATTTTGCCTTTTACTTCAATCTAAAGAAGAAAGGAAAAAAAGAAAAAGAAAAAAGGAAATGAAACTTGCCTAGTTCAAAACTTGCATTTTTAGGCTGCGACAATCACTTCTCCTGACTCATAAATAAAATAAAAATCTTTTTATTTAATACTAAAAGTATATCTTTTGTCGAAGATTGCCTAATTATGTTATTATTTGAATACCAGTCTGTGGCTGATCATTTGCTCTGTGGCCATGGACAAGAGAAATGCTCTGCATAATGAGGCTGATTAAACTAAGCAGCGTCTTCTCACAGAGATTTAGAATCTCGTTCGACTCTTGGAATGATCTGAATGAGAAACACAGGCTGGTTTCTGAAACAGAACTTGAACTTTGTGTGAGATTCAACAAAAACCTTCAGCTTCTTAACATAAAGCTCTGTGTAGCTGACTGAGTCCTATAAAGCTGAAGAGGAAAAGCAGAATATCTCCCGTGAATGGCGATATATGGGAATGTAATATAAAATGAACAAATCCGGTATTTGACTATCACAAGGTAGAATATCTATTTCAGCTACTTCCTGATTTAGGGGTGTCTGGATCAGGTCAGGCAAACATTTTCTAAGTTAGTTTTCCCTTTTGTACGGTAAGGAAATGAGAAAATCTCATTATCAAGTAATTACTAACATCATTTGGCAGCTAAAATAGTACACAGATAAGAGCTTAGAAGCATAAAGAAGAACACTGAGGAGCTCAGCCTTGTGTCTATCCAGTGGTAAAATGAGCCTGAAGCCTTAAATGTAATCAATAAATGTTTGCTAAATAGATTCATAAGGAAAATAGAATGAACTGTAGATGTCAGAGATATGTGCCAAGAAGAAGATATTCACAATCCAGGCTTTTAGAGGCTAGGAGAAGAAAGATAGGCCATCTGAGAGGAATGTTCTCTCTTTATGTTGGAGCCAGTACCAGGGGGAGCTTCAGGAGGCAAGATGGCTTTTAACATACAAGTGCCAGGAGTCCAGCACAGCAGAGAAGTTCAACAAACACGATTTCAGAATTAAGAGCTGCATAGAAGCGTCTGTCCAAATGTATATTAAGTAACATGTCTGAATGATTGAGCTCTTAATCACTGCAGGAAGAAGACAAGGCAGGGGTGGCAGAAACATAAGGATATGTTCCAGTGTTAGACCCAGTGAAGTCTAAATCTAAGCTCTACCATTCTCTTCTGGCACAAATAGCCATGAAACATTAATGACTAACACATCAGAAGATGAAGACTTTAAATCTGGAAACTGAAGATTTTAGAGCTATTTTGCAGATTGAATATATGAATATGAGAAGCATAAACATACTTAACATGATGTATTGTTTCTGTTTATTATTAATGTGATGTATAATGACGTGTATATGTGCCATGCCATTCAGGTGTGGAGGTCAGACTTGGTTCTTTCTTCCCACTGTGGGTTCTGGAAAGCAGACTCATATAGCTAGGCTTGAACACTAAGTGCTTTTACTTATTAAGTGGACTGGCCCGCTTCTTTTTTCAAATCTTTTTATTGGTTCTTTGTGAATTTTACATCATCACCCCAATCTCAGTCATCTCCTCCTCTTTCATTATCTATTCTCCATTCCTGCAATATTCCCTGCAACAACAGAGAAAAGAAATCTTGTTGTGGAAGCTGTAGTGTGCCACAGTGTGTCTCACAGTATACCCCTTGTCCACACTTTGCTTACAAATGTTCATTGCAATGACTTGTTGGTCTGCTATGAGGCCTCTGGCTTCCGATACTTTATCAATACTGGAACCTCACTGGTGGTCCTATGGGCTATCCTATTGTTGCTCCATGTCATAGTGAACCTTTAGTTTTCTATTTGTAGGACTGGCACTTTCATGCACTCTAGGAATTCATCACTGGGGTAGCTTTTGGGGTGGGGCAACTTAGAGGCCTGGATCTGGGCCTGAGAGGTAACTGAGCTGGTCAGTTTACCAGTTCTCCTAACCATTGGGTCAGCTACCCAGCATCCTCTGCCACCAGGACCAGCTCTACCCTGCTGCCCAGGTGAGCTACAGGGCGACTCTCCCAAGTGTTGCAGCCAGTGTAGGACATGGTCAGTTCTCCCACTCTCATTGCCCAGGGGACAGCTCTCCCATCTGCCATAGATGGCAAAGGATGAGGGAAGGCTGAAGGGTGTCTTTGCTTCCTCTGCACTACAACCCAGCAGACAGAAGGCAGCTCCAGCTCTCCTACACCCATGCCCTTAGGGCTGGCTTACCCACAACCCCCACAACTCCCAGCTGTACTGTGCTGCCCAGATGAGCTGTAGGGCCTGCTCTCCTGAGTGCTGATAAGGGGCAAGGCCAGTTTTCCTGCTATCATGATCCTAGCGCCCGCAATCCCAGGATTCTTAGGTGATAGACTGGGCCATGTACAGCCTTCAGGCATAGACATGTCCCTGGGTGACAGCCCAGAACTGGGATGTCCACCTTGCCTTTGGCGGTAATAGACCTCTGTTGTTGTAAGGTTATGGACTCAGACATGGCCCCTGTGTAACAACACAGGACTCCATCACTGTGGTCCCAGACGGGATCACAGGCTACTCACATCAGGCTGTCCCTCACTACACTCAGTCTCCAGTTCTGCCTCTCTTCATGCACTCTCACATCCTTCTGTTTCTTTCTCTTCCATTTCTCTACTACTTACTTGCTCTTCTTTGTAGCACCTGGGGTCCCTGAGTGTCTAGGGGTGTCTGAGGAGTGCTATGCCCTGCTCATGCATTGTGGTACTGGTCAGGGGTCCTTTCAGGCATGGTCTGTCCCCTTAGGCCTCTTCAGCCCTCCACTGGTGGTCATCTCAGGCTATCTCTCTGTCCAGGCCCCATGGCACCATTCTGGTGGTCATCTCTAGCTGGCCTCATCTGTCCTGACTGAGTGGCCTCATGAAAGGGTCATCTGTTGTGGGTTCTTGTAGTCTCAGCCTTGCTCCCAGTCGTGGAAACGGTATGGTTACTCTGGTGCCAGACTGGTAGCTTCTCTGGAAGGTTTTTTCCCCCCTGGAATGTTAGGCTAATTATTCATGGGTCAGAACACTGAGCTAGATATAACTTCTCTCCTCTCTGCCATCTACTGACAGACATGTGACATAGCAGCCATACCTGAAATGCTTCTACAAGGCAGGGCCTCTTTAATGTATTTTTGTTGATGTTGTTGCTATTTTTTTTTTTTATTGTTATCGATGATATTGTACATTTTATGGCTAATAAAGTTTGTGTCCATCATCCTAGTATTTGTCTTAACTTCAGGTGAAATACTTGCAATCTGCAAAGTAAATGCCTTCTTTATTTTGATATTTCTTTTTATGTACTTTTAATTTTTCCTCTTTGGCATTCTTATAAATGCTATCCCCAACCTCGTCTGATTTAGTCTTAGAAGCATGGTCAGGGGGCTCTCTACACCAATATAAGGTAACTATGTCGCCTGTATGGAGGTCCCAGGGGATGTCCCTGGCTTAGAAACTCAGAAGTGAGGGAAGGTCAGAGCAGAACAAGGGGAGGAATCATGAGATAATTCCCAAATGGGCAGTTTCTTCTATGATTCTGTAAAGAGATGGACTCTACCATATTCATATGCACTTTGAGCATCTTCTCATAGATAAGACCTCTTGGGGTTTGCTTGTTTAAACAAAATCAGACAGTTATTGGCTTGTAAAGTGTATAGAGAATTAAGAGAACTTTTGAATTAAACAGCTCAATAGGAAAATTATGTAAGACTTGTTACAGAAAAAAATACTGATAACTTAGCAATGGATACCTCAGAATCAGCAAACAATTTGGGTGGTTTATTGTTGCTAAGTAAAAATTTCGAAGAGTTTTAGTAAGGGTAAAATGTGTTAGATTGTGAAGCAAAACCATTTGAATCGCTGGACTTCATTTTGATTCTGACAGAAAGACACCTTTGTGCCATTGATAGCTAGGTTCCCAGTTTAAAATGCTCAATACAGCACCGCTTTGATGAGATGTAGAACTGCATTAATTGTAAGGAGAGCGGGCTGAGTGCATGTACAGTGCTGGCCAGGCAAAGACTGTGCAAGGGGGAAGTCTCATTTCTAATATTGGGCCTAACTTTTTATAGTGAGAAAATTGTTTTCAAAAAGTTTGGAGCAAGTTCAGTTCCACAATTCCATACAGAAAATATGACCTATCCAGGAAATAATGTCTTAGCCCATAGAGCTGTGTCTGAAGAACAAGTCTAGGGGATGTTGCTTGACGTAAAAGGGCAGCGAACCCGGGATGGTGCGGGACCAAGGCTCCTTTATCTTGCTACAAGAGCTAAGAGAAAAGCCATCCTCTTACTGACTGGAGATGAGAAGCTCTTGAGATGCGGAGGCATTCTAAGCAGGAAAACGGGGTGGGAGGCTAAACACCGCTGGAGTGGAACAAAGGAGTGTAAACAAAGGTGTGTAAGGATCTCAGGACGCCAACTAAAGTAGCGGCGGTTTGCAGGGAGGGTGGTTGGAAAAACTCCAGTAGAGGGAGCTTCCTTGGGGAGACCGCAGGAGGCGCGGCCCCGCCCTCAGTAGCCCCGCCCCTACCGCGCGAACCAATGGGAGGCAGGGATGTTAGAGTGTGGGAGGCGCGGCCGGGTTGCTACAGCGGGAGCTGGGCGGCGGCGGCGGCGGGTGCTGCCTGAGGCAGCGCGCCATGGACGGGCTGGAAGGTGAGACGCGAGGGGATGCGGCCGCGGGGCTCGCTGGGCCTCGACTGCCAGCGACTGGGGCCTGGACTCCGGGGGCAGGTGAGGCCGCCGGCTCTGCAGCGAGGTCCCGGAGCTCGCCGACACCCAGGGCGGAGCTGGACGGCCCCTTAGGGGAGCGGTGACCGCGGGCTGCCGGCCGCCGCGCACCGTGCGCCTCTTCCCCGCGGGGTCGGACCCTTCGCGTCCTCACCCTTGCAAGGCCTAACTACCATCTCTGTTCCTTCCTGGATTCCCAAGTTTCCTGTGGGCACTCGGTGTCTCTGGTCAGGTCTTTCTATCTTTGCAAAGTGTATTCTTGGTTAAGGTTCGCGACGTCCGGTCGCCATCTCTTGCGGACCCCTCAGGAGCTCTTGCCGACCCCCTCAGGACCCGCCCCGCCTCCAGCGAGCTCTGGACACACACCATGGACAGTCATAGGTACCCTTTCTAGCATTTCTACCGCACCTTACTCGGAGAGATGCCTGAGCATCTCCCAAGGAAACGTCCCTGGAGAGCTCTACAGCCGGGACAATAGCTTCAGCCTTAATGGTTTATTCACGAGCACTATTTAGGGAAGAGCCAGCTTTGCTTCCTTATCTTCGCTTTATCCTGGTGCCTTAGCCATGGCTTCAGATTTTGTTTTGTTCTCAGTTCTTTCACTTTTCCCTCTTTCTTCATCCATTTTAATCCTGTGCAGTGATAACATTCGCTTAAAAAACAAAGGAAGAAAGAAAAGAAAAGAAAAAAATCCTAGCAGTGGTGACAACAGTTTCAGGACTTAAAAAGATTGCGAATTTTTCTGATACACAAGCTTTCAGAATTTTTGGATCCTGTTGTCTTAATACAGTTTTTTTTTCTTTAATTTTTTTTTTTTAACTTCTTAATGTACTTGGAATGAGCAGAGGACTGATCCCTTCATTTTCTTGTAGTATAGTCAAATATTTCAGGACGTGTTACGAAGTGTACATGGCAACTGATAACTTTTTCCCAGTGATTTAAGTGTACCAGAAAGAAAACACAATAATACGATTATTATTTTTATTTCATAATTTTATTTTGCAGTAAAGCCTTCTCCAAACATCCTGAAGGTGATAAATAATTGTAATAGACCATTTATGGGCAGCTGCAGATTACCTGTGAAGATCTTGTTTGGTGTACCATTCAGATTTCTATGAAATGAGAAACTGTAATGACAGCACACCTTTCTTTCAGAAATCTCCGTTTTTGGCATACCTCTCCAGGCAGCTCATTTTAATGATTTCGAGCTATACTTGTATAGAGACTCTATAGAGAAGAGGGTTGGAACATAGGTGTGAAGATTTTACAGTGCTTTCATACTGCTGGAAGAGTGTTTAAGAAGACATCCCAGATTTTTACTGATCAACTTTTACAGTGAAAGAAGTATTCATCCAATGTTTCACTTACTTATCTATGCATGCAAAGAATAAAAAATTGTCAAAGCTCTTGCTACCTAAATCAGAAATTTTGAAGATATAATTGAAAACTAGTATAATGTACTGTGTGTGTGTGTGTGTGAACATATGGAGCCTGATGTAATGTGGAATGA
>JADRCH010000305.1:1863378-1931116 GCA_019843965.1 Rhynchomys soricoides | reverse complement strand
GTGGAATGAGCATGATTCATGTGTGTGTGTGTGTGTGAACATATGGAACCTGATGTAATGTGGAATGAGCATGATTCATGAGTCTGGTTTATGTTAAGCAGTACTGGCCCCTAAACTCTTTGATTTTTTTTTTTTTCCTGAACAAACTAAGATGCCATCATTTTATGCATTCAATTATAATGAATTAGGTTGACATACAAGAAAGTCATTCTTTTTGTCTGGCTGAACAGGTGAATATTGGCAATTTTAAGTGATCCAACTTAGTTAAAGCTCAGAGTGTTCTATTGAGTGGAAAACAGTGCTTTGTTTTGTTTTTGTATTGGCCCCACCCCACTCCCAGCATCCTTTCAAAAGGTGAGTTCCTGTTAAGTCACATTTTTCAGAGTTCAAAACTGAGTCTTAAGGATACCATTTATTAATTTTTTACCCAGGCTTTAATTTAATAAGAAATAAGTTATATTTGATAGTTTTTGTCTGTATTGGAAGTTATAGGGCAGTATGTAGAATAAAATCTTCAAGTTTGTTTACTTTTTGTCATTAAGCTTCCTTATAATTTGTATAATTAATAGCAGAACTTTTGCATGGCTTGAGTAATCTCTTCTCATGTGAAAACTATATCCTAGACTTAGCTAAGGAGCACAGTAGTAGGCTTAGAGTTGGGAAGTTCTAATCTCTTACATGCTTTATCATCTGTAAGATTGAGGCAATAAAATCTAAGGTTTTATCCTTAGGTAAGATATTGTCATTGCCTTCCTAGTGTCCTGAATTAATCTTAGGACAATATGGCAGACTTTAGGCAGGCCATTCCTCACCTGGTCTGCTAAATTTATTATCTTAATATTGCTTCTGAAACTTGATTAGGTTCCATTATTCCTTACTGTAGCACTTATCTAGTGGAAGTCTCCCAACTCTCTTGGTTACTACTTCTGTTTTGTGTGAACTTAGCCCAAATGTGTACTGATTTACTGAAACACTGTTTATCTTTGTTAGCAGCACTCATTTCTTTCTTGTTGTAATTGTTAACTGGTGCTAAGTTGGAATTCAGATATTTTAATGGCCAGGGTTTAACAAAGCCCTATCTAAACTCTTGTTTGTTTGGTTGGTTTTCTTTTTTCTTTTCTTTTTGTTCCTCTTTTTTTTTTTGATCTGTGATTTGGGGATGTATGAGTACTTTGTTTAAATGTATGTGTGTGCACCATGTATATGCTTGGTGCTGACAGAGGTTACAAGGAAGTGTCAGATTCCTGGAACTATATTTACTGACAGTTGAGAGCCCCATGTGGATATTGGGACCTAAACTCTAGGTTCTTTGCAAGAGCTGCAAACACTGTTAACCAGTTGGTCATCCCTCTCTAATCCACAATTTGGGCATATTATCCAAATCAGAATCTCAGCTATAAAAAGCAAAGGTATTAAAAATTAAACCACATTGACTATATTAAGTATTAATCATACACAGAAAAAACATTATCAAAATGTCAAATGCGTTGAGGTACTTATTTATTCAGTGGTTAAAGACATAAGGAAGCATGTTAGATGCTTAAAAGTATTCCATTAAAGCTAAAATAAAGCCCATGTTTACTGGCCTACCAGCTGAGGCCCAAATAACTATCTCCAAGATTAACTGGAAAAAGGGAGATACTTCAAATGCATATATATGATGAAGATTAAAATTATGGTAAATGTAAGTTGAAGTAAAAAAGGATAAATTTTGAAGACATTTCTAAGATTGAAAATGAGATATGAAAATGAGAGAAAAGATCCTGACTTAATGACTCTGGCTTTAGAAATGTATTTATGCAGCACTTGGGAGGATCAGATTTAAAATAAACAAACCTTGATGTTACTTGGAAATTATTTACCTACAGATCTTAGTGATTATCACTAGCAAATGGGAGCCATTGTTTAGGCAAATCCTTCTTAACTAAGTGAGAAAACTATTTATAAAATTAAATGTTTCAGGGTTATGTGGGATGGGAAAAATGGGTGGGTGGAATTTTAAGGAAGTTTTAAAAATTGCCAGAAGAAACAAGGAAAAGACAGGACAGGAATGTGGGGAAGAAACTGACCGTAAACAAGTGATTGAGAAGTCCACAGTCCTTCCTAGGTGTGGACAGGAAAGCTAGTACTAACCTGCTGAGTCCTGCCACGTGATGAGCCTGGGGCGTTCAGTACTGGGAAGAGGAGGAACGTGTGGAAAGCCTAGTCGGTGGGATGCAAAGAGCCACTTAAAAGTGAAGGTTAGCAGACCTCCCTTAGCTTAGTCGTTGCCATCATAGCTCTCAGGATCCTCTCTCCTTCCTGAAGACAGCCTGGGCTAGTTTTGTTCTTTCCCCTTATTTCTTGTTTCGTTTTGTTTGTTTTGTTTTTTTCACAAGGTATTCACTTGACATTTTAAATGTTTGTTTTTACCTAACTTCTCCTGCCCCGCCCCCCAATATTTAATGAGGAGAGTCTCTGTAAGACTGGGACCTTTGTTTTTATTTTATTTTTATTGCCTTTAGCTTCAGATGTCAGAACAGTTTTAGCCAATGCCAGAAAACCAATTAATATTTGTTCGATCAAGTAAGGGACCTATTTTAATGTACAGGATAGGCTTAGAAAGTGTGCCTCTAATCACATAGGGAGAGGGAGTGAAAGGGAGGGACTTAACAGACAAATGCCAGTGTTTGAAAATAGACCACTCGGAACATTGGTCTTAGGTATTTGTTGGTTGTAAAAAGGATTCCTGATGACTTAAATATAGGAAAATACCTAGTTTTCATCTTTTTTTTTAAATTATAAAAGTAAGAAAGATCACTTAGCTATGTTAACTAGAATATTTCATAAACATTTGCCCATGTAACAAGGAAGCTGAGAATGCCTGGTGGAAGAGGAAGCAGTAGGTGTCTGTGCAGACTGGGTCGGTCGGGAACCCACCTAGGAACAAGTGTGCAGCAGCATCTGTGTCTGGAGCACATCCCTTTTCAGCTCCTCAGGATGCCTGCTGTATGTGCTATGACTTCCCTGTGGCACTTAACAATGAAGCAGTTAGCTTTTATATTCAGCATGCTAAGATTGACAACAAATTGGATAATCACACTACTCTGACATTAAATATGGGAATGTGGCCTTGAGAGAGCAAGTCAAGGTTAATGTTAATTTCCTGGATTGTGGTTGACTGGGTGAAATTACAGTAAATGAAACCTTGGGTGAGAAAGGACAACTATGTTTACAAAAGAAGTCAAAACCACTCTAAACTAAGATATTGATTGAGAGCTAGAAATCTAGAGATTGGGCTTGAGTACTTTAAGAAAATTTTAATCTTATAAATCGTATTTGCTGGTCAAAAGTCAGCTAATTAAAGTGGTGTGGGTGGTGAGGGTTGTAGGTAGAGTACGGTAAGGTAAGGTTGTAGGTAGAGTACGGTCAGGTTGTAGGTAGAGTACAGTCAGGTTGTAGGTAGAGTACGGTCAGGTTGTAGGTAGAGTACGGTAAGTGTATTGGCGGGGTGTGAATCACATGAAAGGGGGTTCTAAGACATTGGGGGTATACATATGAAGCAGACCTACCTGTACAGGACCTTGGGAAGAAAATGGTATAAGAAATTTCGGAGTTCTATTGTGTGTTAAAGTTGGGTTCAGAAGAGCGATGGCTCTTTATAATTTATAAGACTGACCATGAGCAAATGGACATAACTCCACTGGATGCCAGAATTGTTTCTATTTTCCACAATATCTTTGGAAAATATTTTCTCCTATTTTATACATTTAGAGTATTATAACCATTTTAGATATTAGTATATTCTTTCATATTTCCAATACTGTATGCTAGTATTATATAAAAGTATAATTTCATATATAAGCCTTATATCAGTTTTGAAGCCAGTAAATATAATAACTCTTAATAGAATCAAGTTTATACTGGATAAGTTTCACAAGAAAAAGATTGGGTTTTTTTTGAGTTTTAGAATGCTAAAAATATTTTATTTAAAGATATTTTTAAATAAAATATCTTTTATACGTAGGCAGTTTTATCTATATATCTTCAGTGTATCATGATCATATCTACCCCCAACTCCTCCTTCCTCCTCAGCAGAGACATTTAACAGCACACACCCTTGTTCTCACGGTTTTTGCCTTACTATATATAACCCACCGAGTCCAGGCTCAGACTGGTACATATACTGTAGCCTCGGAGTTCTAAGTGCAGTGTCCACGTCATGTCCAGTGGAAGGCATTTCCTGGTGGTCCCTCCCGTCTTTCAGTTGTCCTATTCTTTGAACACCCTCTTCTGAGATGTTGCCTGAGTCTTGGCTGAACAGTCAGCAATCACCTATTCTCAGCACTTGATCAATTATGGGTCTCTACATTAACTGCTGTCTGATTCAGAAGAAGCTTCTCTAGGCAAAACTGAAGGCAGCACTGATCTGTCAATATAAACATAAATATTGAGAGCTTGAACATAAATACTGATTGATAATATATTTAGTCTAAACATGTCTAAAAATATCTGTTTAGTAATAGGCTCCTTCTGAAGCCCATTACCACTTGAGCTAGGGACCTCGGACCAGACGTACAGTACCAGTCATGAATTCCATCTTGTGGAACAGGCCTCAAATCCAATCAAAAAGTAGTTTCCTCGTTTTCTTCATGCCACTATTGCCAGGCAGGTTGGTATTGTAACTTATAAGTACAGCACTAGGTACGACTGTGTATATATTTTTTCCCCCAGTGGCCCCCTGCTATGTTGGTTTGAATGAAAATGGCTCCGGTAGGCTCATAGGGCATGGCACTGTTAGTAGGTGTGTCTTGGAGTAGTTGTGGCCTTGTTGAAGGAAGTGTGTTACTGGGGGTAGGCTTTGATGTTTCAAATGCTCGAGCCAAGCCCAGTGTTACTCAGTCTTCATGCTGCCTGCTGATCCAGATGAAGAACTCTTGGTTCCTTCTGTAGCACTGTATCTGCCTATGTGCTGCCATGCTTCCCACCATGATGATAATGGACTAAACCTCTGAACCTATAAGCCAACCCCAATCAAAATGTTTTCCTGTATTTGAGTTTCCATTCTCATGGTGTTTCTTCACAGCAATAAAACCCTAGTGAAGACACCTCCATAGCACCTTTTGGCATTATTGAAAGCTAGCCAGCAGGGAAGAAGATTTCAGGTCAATTCCAGCTTGATTTCTCTGTCTTGCAACCAACATGTGTTGTGTCTTCAGCAGTAGGGTCTTAACCATCTAATAATTGTGGGCAACCAAGAGCAATGCCAGTAGCTTGTTGGTTTGGGGGCCTGTTGATCTCTATGACCAATAACTAATAAGGAAATATCCTGCATGTGGTACCGAGATGTTCATTTACTATTCCATGTCTTCTGGGGGAATCATTGTCCACCCATACAGGGTACCTGTGGCACAATAAAATCATTTATTGATGTGTTCCCGCTAATCTGAATGCCTTTTCTCCACCAGTGCTTAGTCTCTGCTATGGTTTTCACCCCTGTGAATTATGTCATCTCTCTACTGTATTTTTGTGTGCTTTAAGATTTGCCAGATTTTGTCATGTGGGAGAGCTTAGCAGGGTTTTCATAACTCTGAAAGTATGGATACTTCTTTATGTAAGGTAAATAATTTTATTACGTAACATCTTAATCAAGTTTTAGGCACATTTAGTGCATATGTGACAGGTGCTGAGCTGAGCTTCCATGTGATCCGCTTCACATTTATTTTCAGTTCAATTGGTGAGGACCTGAAACAAAGAGAAAGCACATTTTCTTTAATAGAGGTCCCTTTACATTCTTAATCCTGTCTAGACTGGAAGTGATTTCATCAGCATAGTACATACTTCCTGGAGTGCTTTTTTTCCTTATGCATGGGCTTATTAATCCGAGGAATTTGCAAAATACGTGAGAAGTGTTTTGTTATCCATTTACATTTCCTACTAACTTAGTTGTGGTGTTTTGTTAAATTTTGGTATTTTGTAGATAAAAAAGAACCATGTGTATCGTGTAATCTAACATCCTTATTTTATACCAGAGAGATTAAATTCCTTGTTCAGGGACTTAGTTCCCAGTGGTAGAGTTGCAATTTAAAGTTAGATAATATATGACAGACTCCAATTATTTTTTCCACTACACTATAGTACTATTACTGTCATATATTTTAAATAATTACATAGAACAAAATATAACTTCCGGTTCCTGAGACCCAATTTATTTATCATAACAACTTTGTGTAATTTTTATTAGGTCTTGATATCAATGAACATGCACATGTTCGTAAGTTGAAAGGAAAGTAGAAATTTATTGTTTTCTTCATTTTGAAAGACTTTTTTAAAATGAGAATGATCCCCATATGCTTATATGTGTTAATATTTGGTCCCTAGTTAGTGGAACTACTTGAGAAGGATTAGAAGATGTGACCTTCTACTGAAGGAGATATGTCACTGGGGGTAGGCTTTGAGGTTTTAAAGCCAGTATCATGCCCTGTTGAAGCTCTTCCTACCTTGTACTCACTGTCTCAGGATGTGAGCTAGCAACTACTGCTCCAGTGCCATGCCTGCCTGCTGCCGTGCTCTTTGCCATAATTGTCATAGACTAATAACCCTCTGAAACTGTAAGCTCCCAACGGACTCTTCCTTCTATAAGGTGCTACAGTTATAATGTCTTCATAGCAGAGAAAAGTAAGACAGAAGGAGGTATCAGGAAGTGAGCTCTTTCTGTGATAGCCCTGACTTTGGACGGGAGACGGTGGAGTGCTGTAAGTGGAGTCGTGTGGGCTATCCTTATAGGAGCTTTGAAGACACAGCACTGGGAGCAGTGTGGACTGTGGCAGGGCTCGAGTTCCCAGAGGTAACAGTATTAGCAGTGGAGATAGAGAGCATTCTTGTGATATTTTAAAAAAGATTGTGGCTATTTTTTCCCTTTGTCCTAAGAATCTGCCTGAGTCTAAACTGAAGACTCTTGGACTAATTTTTTCGTAGAGGAGATTCCAAGACAGCCTAATATTGACTCTGTCACTTGGCTATTAGTAATTACATTTTTGGCAGATATAAAATGAAAAAGAGTAACTGGGGCAAAAGAGTTATACAAAATATACAACCTGAGGAGGAAAAGCACCGGGGAGTTTAATATTGGAGCCAAGGTTCGTGCTGAAAGAGATGAGAGAGACCCCTGTTAAATGGAATAAAGAAAGTAGCACCCCCAGGGCAAGAATTCACCCCTGCTAGGTTTCCCACTTATAAAGAAGAAAATGTATGCAGCAAAGGACAGCTAATGCACAGTCCAGGAGACGGGAGTAGTTTGCTTTTGCTGTGACGGGGTTAATATTAAAAGATTGTCTTGAGTGTTGGACTCTGGTGAGTGAGAGACTCTGGACGTTTGAGCTTTGTTGAGATTGAAGGAATAGGGATCTTTGAAGTTGGACTAAATGCATTTTGATAATGGCTCTGAGGCCGGAGAGTGGAACGTGGTAGTTTGCCTGAGGCTGGGCTCTATGGCTTACATGTTTGAATACGTGGTCTCTAGTTGGTGGAACTGCTTTGAAATCATGTGTGGGTTGTCGGAAGACATGTGGCACTGGGGGGTGGCTTTGAGGTCTCGAAGGCCCATGCAATTCGCCATTTTCAGCTAGCTCGCTCTCTTTCTGTCTCTCTCTGTGTGTCTCTCTGTCTCTCCCTCTCCTTCCCTCCCTTCCCCTCCCCCCACTCCCTGCCAGCATAGTCATGCAGTCTTACCCACTGAAATGATAAGCCCCCAATAAATCACCTTGGTCGTGGTGTATTTACAGCAATAGAAAATCAAGACACTATCTTATCTCTCCACTGCACCTTTAAAACAAGGCCTTGCTAAGGAGCCCAAATTGGCCTGATGCTCACATCTCAGCTCTCAAGTGCCAGGATTGTAGGAATGGATTCCACATAGCCTGACATATTGCTGCTGTATACATTCATTTTTATGTTCATTCTACTGACAGAGTTTTGTTTTTCCCTTTAAAGACATTTTGAAGATGCTTGATGGCTTGTAAGGATTAATTCCAATAATTATATTTTATCATATGGTAAAGCTGTAGCAGCTATTAAGTTTTAAAATTTTTACCGAAAACAAGAGAGGCCATTTCATTCCTGCTGAGTTGAATAGATAAGTTAACAAGCGGATCGTGTTGGCTTTAGAGAATAATGTTTGTGTTCTCCAACCCTTGTGCTCCAGTATATATGCCTGGGAACTAGTAGGTGCTCAAGTAGCCACTCAAATCTTGTCAGCGAATTGCTTTCATGTTTTCTGAATGGTTAAGAAAGGAGTGTGTGTGTGTTGGGGGAGGGGGTAAGGAGCAGGGATTAAACCTGTGGCTTTAGCTATGCTAAGTAGGCACGTACCATTAAAGCATACCTACAGCCTCAGGAATTAATTGTTATGAGGTTTTCCTTTGTAACAAAGTAGATAACTAAAGAACTGTAATTTTAACCAAGTGAATTGTGTGTATTTTAATTTATAATATTCAATTTTTAGATCATGAAAATATATGAGAACTCAGGAAGGGTAATAGATTATTAAGCATGTCCAGTTACTTTAAATCGTTAATTTAAAAACACTATTATCTTAATGAGCCTAATGAAATATCTTATGGAAACCGCTTCAGCCTTCATAGTTCAGAGCACTGAGGCCCCTCTTCTTAAGTGACCTTTTTAATGCCAGGGTTAGAGGAGGGAAACCCAGGGCGAGTCTTAGGCTCGCTTTTCTAATGCTGCTTAACTACCATTCCACAGACATCTCACCTCCATCTGGGTTACAGATAGCCACCATTCACCAGTGAAATAGGTCAGTGGACTACGAGGAGCGTGTGAGAACAGACGGTCTCTATGACTGCGTCCAGTGCCCTCTGGGATCACTGGAGTGCTTTTCTGTGGACTCACCCAATGACCAAAAGGCCTATTTTATCAAGTCACATTCTGCATTTTTTTTCAGGAATTTGTTACGTTGAGCAGAAACATTTTTTCTCCTTAGTTTCTCTTTGTATAAGTAAAGAACTTTGATAGTGAAATTTCAACAGAAGATTTGTGGTCAATTTACAGGTTTCCTATTCACTTTTACAAAAACCTGGATATGAAAGCAAGTTTCAGTTTAATAGAATAGTTAGGTAGAAAATAAAATGTTTAATTAAATCAGTTGCACAGTATCCCAAAGAACATAGGTTTATTTTTCTTTTGGATCATTTCAGCAATAAAATTTGTATAATGGTACATGGTAGCTCTGCTTTTAATTGTATAAAAATTAAAGCTAGCTTTTATTTATTTATTTACTTGTGCCCAGTGAGTACATGTATTACATGTATGTATAAAAATGAGTAAATTATTGGGTACACAACATGCAGTTTACATAACTAGATGGTCTTAACTTTGGGTGTTTCTATTTTATATTATCTGTTCATAAATAAAATAAGAGTCTTTTGATTCTAGACTCCCAGCTAAGCTCAGGTGATTAGCTACTCATAAGAGGTAGTTCTCCGTGCCTTAGAGCATTACCAAGATAGATCTCATTCTGAAGTCTGTACTTACAGTAGACGTAAATAATTAATGAGAACTGTATATTTCTGACTATATCAATTTGGTTTTCTTTGGATTATCACCGTTTTGTGTGTACTATTTTCTTTTAGGTCACTGACCACTCTTATGCCTTAGGCCATTGATAATTTTGTTCATTTTACAATGAATCTCTTAAATAAGAGCTTTTAACTCACCTATGATACCTAAGATAAACATTAAAAACTAAAGTCTTGTGCTTTGACTTGTGAAAATTTCTAATTGGATTTGGTTATGTTTTAGAAAATGGAAGTGTTGTCCAAGTTGGAGAATTGTTGCCTTGCAAGATTTGTGGGAGAACATTCTTCCCATTGGCACTGGTGAGTAGGCTGATTCTAACGCTTTGCACTGGAGCAGGACAATGCTTGTACTTCTGAACCCTGATGTTATGCTAAGTCTTCCAGCCTTGTAGGAGCAATAGAGCTATTAGGAGATAGAAACAGTCAACTAAATGTAAGAGGCAAAGTACCTAAATATGGATGAAAATGACACATGGAGGGACCCATGGTGCTGGCCACATATGCAGCAGAGGAGGGTCTTGATAGACATGAAGGGAGCAGAGGCCCTTAGGCCTGAGGGTGTTAGATCCCCCAGTATAGGGAAATGCCAAGGAAAGATGATGAGAGTGGGTAGGTGGGTGGGTGGGGGAATACCCCCATAGTGGCAGGGGGAGGGGGAGAGAATGGGGAGGTTCCAAAGGGGAGACCTGGAAGGGGGAAACATTTGAAATGTAAAGAAAATATGAAAAAAAAAAAAAAACTTAAAAAAAAATAAAAAATAAATAAAATGTATTAGCAAAATGTTATAATTTCTAGAATTGGATTTAAAGTACTGTAAGCACAGGGTTATTTTCTAAACTGTGAGGAATTGTTAAGCAGTGTGATGAACAGAAATAGAGGCAAAAGTAGAGGCTAATACCTCTACTCTTAATACTTGGAAGTCTGAGGCAAGAAGATTCCTGCAAGTGTTTAGGCCAGCCTGAGATATAATGTGAGACCGTGTCTCAAAAGAAGAAAAAAGACATTTAAAATTTTTGTTCAAGGGCTGGAGCGATAGACTAGGCAGCTACTAGCCCTCGTTACCATTGCAGAAGACCCAGCTTCTGTTTCCAGGACCCACATGGTGTCCTAATGGTGACCTACCATTTCCAGGGATCCCACTCTCTCTTGGCCTCTGTGGATACCAGACATGCGTGTGATACATCTGCATACTTGAAAGTCCATGCTTATACACGTAAAAGTACATCTTTAAGCCTTTTAAAAGCTATTAAAGCTATTTTTATTGAAATAAAGCAAAACAAGTATGAGTGCTCAGTGGGTTCATGATTGGCACCAGTACTAAATAAGCCAGTTCTGTTCGTTCGTTCGTTCTTTCTTTCTTTCTTTCGTTCGATAAACTTAACAGTTTTCTTACATTTACTTAAGTACAAAAGGAGAGCAAAGGTGCATTTAGTATGTTGTCTCAGTCAACAAACTTTCTGTACTGGATAGAGACTCTTTTTCTACTGATTTTGTTATTTGGAGACTAGCTAAGATAATTTTAATTGTGTGTGCTTAAAATGAACAAATAATTTAGCATTTATTAACAAAACAGTCTGTCGTTACACACCCTTACCCCCTTCAGGAAAAGTCACAGTTGAAGAAAACAAGCATGGGCTCAAGAAGGAGGGGAGTCGTGAGTCCTATGGGAAGGGACATACGTTTGACCACTCTGCTTGCTATTTACAGTCAGTGTTGTATTAATTAATCCACTTTTATGTTACCTTATATAACCCAGGTATCTGTGTAACTTCTGTAACCCAAGACCGAGTCATTCTGCTCTTACATAACTTTTCTCATGGCTGTCTTTACTTACCGAGGACTTCTCAGTGAAGTAGCTCTGAGATGGATCACTATTGCTTCTTCTTAGCAACAGTGAAAACTATGATTTTAAATGATTCCTGACAAAATTGTAAGATATTATTCCTTTGTAATGTCTTGAAAGGCAGGTGTGTGTGTGTGTGTGTGTGTATGTACGTGTACATGCTTTAAAGCTTAATCTTTAAATTAAGGAAAGATATAACTTTTTTCCTCTGGGTTTTTTAATATGGCGTTTAAGCAGGGCTGAACTTTTAGTCTTGCTGTTTTCTCTTCTGTAGAAAAGAAAATATTATGCTACCTTTCTTCATTTTAACAGAAAAAACATGGACCCATTTGCCAGAAAACTGCCACTAAAAAGCGGAAGACTTTTGATTCCAGCCGGCAGAGAGCTGAAGGGACTGATATTCCTACAGTCAAGCCTCTTAAACCCAGGGTAACTATAAGCTTCTGAGCAGTCTAAATCTTGTTACTACACATTGTGAAACAATTATGAGTGTGGGTCCAGGTAAACAAAATTCCATGTTTCGTGTTCAGAATAAATATCATCAGGAACATAAATTTTATTTTCATTAAAACAGGTGAATAAATAAAATTGTCATTGATATTGAAACTTTAAAACTATACAGGAAACTTTGTGGTGTCTGGTGGTCATTCTAGCTGTGTAAAACTGTGAGCTAGTTTATTTTTAAGTGGCCTCCTTAAACTAACCATATGATGCTTTGAATATAGTGATAAAATAAATTTAGTAATTCTGTCTTTCTCTCTCTCCCCCTCCCTCCCTCCCTCCCTCCCTCCCTCCCTCCTCTCCCTCCTTGAGTTAAATTGGTTCTGGAGAGATCATCCAGCAGTTGCTACTCCTTTAGAGGAATCAGGTTCAGTTCTTAGCCCTTGTGTCCAATAGCTCCCTTTCTTAGATAAAGTTATTTGATGCTAGGCTGATCTGGTATTTATCTTTGTTTTGCTGTCTATGAATACTTACGGGAAAGATGGTGAGACTTGACTAAGAAACATAAACAATATTTTAAGTTTTTCATACTAGGTGCCATTGATGTGATTACATTAGTTAAAGTAGTTAAAGTAGCTGAATATTTGAGACCGTGTGGGCTCGTCGTTACTGAGAATGGCTACAAGAATCCTAGACTTTGATGTGGTTATGTAACATTCTATGCTGATTAGGCCAGTTAACTATGGATGCTTCTGTTTGCCTTCACAATGCCAATAAAGGTAGTGTCTTATGGGTTATTGTGGCGGTTACACAAGACTATAATATTCAAATGATACCACTTTTTAAGTCATATTTAATTGTTTTAACAATAAAAGCAAAGTAAAATTATACTGAGTAGTTTGCTACCTTGCTCCTCCCTAAGGTGTGATGCTTAGTGTATTAATAGAAGCATTCTTTGAGAACTTGTTAGAAATACAGAATCTTGGATATCACATATACACACATACACAGAATTAAAATCTGCTGTTTACAACATCCTTGGATGAGTCACACATTAAAGTTTGGAAAGCAATTAGAAGACACTATACTGTGCTTCTTAATGGATTTGTTTGTATTAAGGAAATCCTGTAAAATTACAGGCACCTAAACAATAGAACAAACTCTAGTTTTAGAAGAATTAAAGACAAGATGCCATGAGCAGACTAGCAGCCTAAAGCAGTTGAAATCCGGGCTGAACCCCTAGAATATGTAGAAAGTCTGGGGTTCTGTGGCCAAGGATCTGACCTCATACAACACATGAGGTCTTTTCATCTCAAAGGCAATTTCTCTAAGGTGGGTTACTTAAGAATGTGGACTACTTTAAAACAATACAGACATGGGAGACACAAGATAAAGTATGCAAACTTGTATTGCCGGGATCTGGATGGGCAGGGCTAAAGTTGAACAAAAGCCAGAAGGACAAGTGAGGAGAGGAAGATACACAGCTGTGCTAGAGCTTCTCAGAACCCGTCCCGACGGGAAGAGGGCCAACTAGAAGCTTTTGAAAAGTGGTTGTATGAACAGAGATCACAGCAGTAATTCCCTGTTTTCCATAAAGTGTAGGAGGCAGGTACTTGTAGTCATGCAGGGCCTGATTTATAAGAAATGGTCTGTTCCTTCCTAAAGAAAGAAGAGAGTTGCTGTTTCATGCAGTCTAGTGGTCTCCTCGTCCTTTTTCTATTTGTCTTTTCCCAGTAGCTGCTCCAGTGTTGCCGCTCTCATTGGTGGCATGAGCCTGGGAGAGCAGAGCTAAAACAGGCGATTAAAGTCTGATGGGTAGCCAGCTTTATTCAGGGCATCAGACCAGTTGTATTCTGAGGGTTAAGCAAGGTCACGTGAGCAAAGTTGACTTTGCGTTCAAGTTGTATGCAGTCACAGGGCAAGGTCATATTAGTTTAGGCTTTGTAGAGTCACGAGGGGAGCCTATAGTAAAATCACCATCTAAGTAACATTGGGTAAGATGATAGGTAATCTAAAGTAAAACCCATTCCTGCACGGAAGCTAATTCCTCAGAACAGCCAAAGTTATGGACGAACAGAGATGACAGGACTCTGTCTTGTGTAGTTGTAGTTCTCTCACAAGGTCTCAGAAGTCTCCTCCACAGCTTCATTTATGGACCATGGTAAAACACAGCAGGAAAACCATCTACACTCAGTGATGAATAACAGAAAGGCTGCTAGCTCTCACTGATGCAAAGATCTGTCTGTAAGGAAAACACAGAGACCAGCACACCTTGTCATTAGATGACTAACGCTACAGAACAGATAAATGTCACCAGTTAGCTGTAAAATGAGAACTCAATGGAGAATTTTTGTATTATACATCCATGAGTGCAGTGGGTTTATAATTTATATTTCTACAAAGTTTTGTTGCTCTCATAAATTTTTGGGAAAATATTGCTTCAAAATATGCTTTGGGAAAATAGTACTTTCAAAGAACTCAGTAGGGTAGTATGTGGGCCTGGGAAATTTTTGGTAGGAAAGTTTTTAATAATAGAATTACTTTTTAAAAACATGTCTTGTGAGTTTTTTTTCTGGTTGTTATTTTATTTTTTAGAGATACTTTCTAGTTTTTCCTTTCCATCTCTCTCTCTCTCTCTCTTTATTTTATTTTTAGTTTTTAAAACAGTGTTTTCCTGTGTAGCGTTCGCTATTCTGGAACTCACTCAGAGATTCACCTGCTTCTGCCTTGTAAGTGCTGGAATCAAAGGTGTGCACACCACTGCCAGGTTCCATTTTATCTTAATTATCATTTTTTTTGGCAAAATTTTCTTTATCTTCCATGTAAGAACTATGCATCATTATATGCACACATACACACACACACACACACACACACACACACACACACACGTGTATATATACAACCTACTGAGTCCATTTAGCATTGTTAATATGTACATATGTCCAGGGATGACTTCTTGGGGTTGTACATACACACATACATATATGTACATGTATGTACATACATATATGTATGTGTGCATATAATACAGGAATAAATTATCCCTAGAGAAAATGTATTCTTTCTCTCCCAGTAGCCATGGACTACCTGTAGCTCCTAACCGTGGGATTTTTTCCCATACTTTGCTGTCAGCTGGTATTCTCATTATGCTAGTCCTCTTCAGGCAAGCGTATTGTTTGGATTTCATGTGTGCACTTTTCCTGTTATGTTTAGAGGACACTATTTTGTACCAGGTATCCTATTCCTCTTTTACAATCTCTCTGTCCCTTTTGGTGTGATTTTTTTCCCCTGAGCCTTATGTGTAGTGAGTTGCCTTACAGTTGTATCAGCTGGAGTTGGCCACCATAGTCATGCATTCTCTGCCCTGTGGGCGTCTGTAAGAGTCTCCATCTGTTATAAAAAACTTCTTGGATGAGGTGTGAGAGCTACACTTGACCAGGTTAGGTCTGCACACATGCTGCATGACCAAGCTAGGCCTGCACACATGCTGCATGACCAGGTTAGGCCTGCACACTTGCTACATGACCAGACTAGGCCTGCACACATGCTGCATGACCAGACTCAGCCTGAACAATTGCTGCATGACCAGGATAGGCCTGCACACATGCTACATGCATGACCAGAAATAGGCCTGACAGATAGAGTTTTAATTCTTATTGTTTAGTTTTGGATTTGTATTTTTAAATAACTGTTTCTTGATGGTGATTAAATATATATTCTTGATTTAAAAATAAACATATTAAGAATAATTGGACTGATTAATGCAAGCCAGCATCATGTTTAGTGGGAAGATAACAGAGGTGGTAGACTCAGGAGCCCGTAGCTGGATTCAGATGCCAGCTGGTATGATTAAAGAAATAAAGTGATGCTGTGCGCATATTGGGAATTAAAACATACCTAGAAAATGCAAGAGAATCGACTATAATGGATGATAAGGCAAAGTGAAAAGGGGAAAACTGTAGAGGAATTTTCAGTAACATGACTGCTTTGGCAGGGATCACATCCAAAGACCTTCTAGGTTTATGTAATCTGGCTGGAATATAGACACACTCTGGATTACAGTATGATCTGGCTGGAATATAGACATGCCCTTAGTATAAACCTTTAATCCCTCACAATGAAGGTAAGGTTAGTTTGTAGAAGGAGGCAGCCATGTCTGAAAGTGATCTCTAACTGAGGGGCAAACAAAGTGATGAATCAGAGAAAGATTTGAGAGAATGAATCAGAGATAGATAGGGTCTGCCCACCTCTCAAAAACAACACAGGAAGGACAGGCTACGTTAGAGCAACACAGGGAGAGAGGTGTAGTGTGTGGTAGTTTTAGAAGTTTTGGCATGACAGTTTTACAAAGACAGGTAACAGAGAGAACAAGCACAGGTGAAGACAAAATGAACCAGAGAATGAGGAGCTAGAGATTAAAACATATTACCAAAGTGAGTATGGGGCTAAGCAGAGCAATCAGGCAGAAGCCAAGAGAAGCCAGATTGAATCAGTGATCTTGGAAGATTAGATTATACTGATGTTAGAAGCTTCCAAACCTATGCCTGGGAATAGTGACAATAGAGAAAGAAAAGCTCTGGTCTCAGCCCAGGCCAGGTATTCATTTCGGTTAGGTATGGTTTTCATCTTATCCCTGCACCTAAGGAAATAAATGCAAAACTTACAGAAAATGTATTAAAATTAATAGGTTTGATATACATTTTTCTCCATACTTTATTTACATTTGAAATGTTTACACCTTTCCAGATCTCCCCTTTGGAACCGCCCGATCCCCTCCCGCCTCCCCTTGATTCTATGGAGATATTCCCCCTCACCCCCACTCTCACCTTACCTCCTTGGCATTCTCCTATACTGGGGCATATAACACCCTTAGGCCCAAGGGCCTCTCCTCCCTCTGATGGTTAACAAGACCCTCCTCTGCCACATATGTGGCCAGCACTATGGGTCCCTCCATGTGTATTCTTTGGTTAGTGATCCAGTCTCCGGGAGATGGGGACATCAGGCCAGTTGCCACTGTTGCTCCCTCCATGGGACTGCAAACTCCCTCAGCTCCTCCAGTCCCTTCTCCAACTCCTCCATCTGGGACCCTATGCTCAGTCTAATGGTTGCTGTGAAGTGACTCTTGGGTATTCCGAACTTTTGCGCTAATAACCACTTATCAGTGAGTACATACCATGTTCATTCTTTTGTGACTGTGTTACCTCGCTCAGGATGATATTTTCAACTTCCATCCATTTGCCTGCGAATTTCATGAAGTCATTGTTTTTAATAGCTGGGTAGTATTCCATTGTGTAAATGTACCACATATTCTGTATCCATTCCTCTGTTGAGGGGCAGCTGGGTTGTTTCCAGCTTCTGGCTATTTTATATATGGCTGCTATGAACATAGTGGAACATGTGTCTTTATTACATGTTGGAGCATCTTCTGGGTATATGCCCAGGAGTGGAATAGCTGGGTCCTCAGGTAGTATTATGTTCATTTTTCTGAGGGTCCTCCAAACTGATTTCCAGAGAGGTTGTACCAGCTTGCAATTCCACCAGCAGTGGAGGAGTGTTCCTCTTTCTCCACATTCTCACCAGTCACCTGAGTTTTGGATCTTAGCCATTCTGACTGGTGTGAGGTGGAATCTCAGGGTTGTTTTGATTTGCATTTCCCTGATGACTAAGGATGTTGAACATTTCTTTAGGTGCTTCTCTGCCATTCAAGTTTCCTCAGTTGAGAATTCTCTGTTTAGCTCTGTTCCCCATTTTTTGATAGGGTTATTTGGATCTCTGGAGTCTAATTAATTGAGTTCTTTGTATACATTGGATATTAGCCCTCTATCGGACCTAGGATTGGTAAAGATCTTTTCCCAATCTGTTAATTGCCATTTTGTCCTATTTACAGTGTCCTTTGCCTTACAGAAGCTTTGTAATTTCATGAGGTCCCATTTGCTGATTCCTGATCTTAGAGCATTAGCCATTGGTGTTCTGTTCAGGAACTTTTCCCCTGTGCCCATGTGTTCGAGACTCTTCCCCACTTTCTCTTCTGTTAGATTCAGTGTATCTAGTTTTATGTGGAGGTCCTTGATCCACTTGGACTTGAGCTTTGTACAGGGAGATAGGAATCTATCAATTTGTATTTTCTACATGTAGACCGCCAGTTGATCCAGCACCGTTTGTTGAAAATGCTGTCTTTTTTCCACTGGATGGTTTTAGCTCCTTTGTCAAAGATCAAGTGACCATAAGTGTGTGGGTTCATTTCTGGGTCTTCAGTTCTATTCCATTGATCTAACTGCCTAACACTGTACCAGTACCATGCAGTTTTTATCACTATTGCTCTGTAGTATACCTTGAACTCATGGAGGCTGATTCCCCTGAAGTTCTTTTATTGTTGAGAGTAGTTTTTACTCTCCTGGGTTTTCTGTTATTGCATATGAATTTGAGAATTGCTCTTTCTAAGTCTATGAAGAATTGAGTTGGAATTTTGATGGGGATTGCATTGACTCTGTCGATTGCTTTCGGCAGGATGGCCATTTTTATTATATTAATCCTGCCCATCCATGAGCATGGGAGATCTTTCAATCTTCTGAGGTCTTCTTCGATTTCTTTCTTCAGAGACTTGAAGTTCGTGTCATACAGATCTTTCACTTGTTTGGTTAGAGTAACACCAAGATACTTTATATTGTTTGTGACAATTGTGAAGGGTGTCATTTCCCTAATTTCTTTCTCAGCCTGTTTATCCTTCAAGTATAGGAAGGCTTCTGATTTGCTTGAGTTAATTTTGTATCCAGTCACTTTGCTGAAGGTGTTTATCAGCTGTAGCACATCTCTGGTGGAGTTTTTTGGGTCACTTAAGTATACCATCATAGCATCTGCAAATAATGATATTTTGATTTCTACTATTCCTATTTGTATCCCTTTGACCTCCTTTTGTTGTCTAATTGCTTTAGCTAGAACTTCAAGTACTATGTTGAACAGATAGGGAGAGAGAGGGCAGCCTTGCCTAGTGCCTGACGTTAGTGGGATTGCTTCAAGTTTCTCTCCTTTTAGTTTGATGTTGGCCACTGGTTTGCTGTATATTGCTTTTACTATGTTTAGGTATGCTCCTTGAATTCCTGATCTTTCCAAGACATTTATCATGAAGGGATGTTGAATTTTATCAAATGCTTTTTCAGCATCTAATGAAATGACCATGTGGTTTTTTTCTTTGAGTTTGTTTATGTAGTGGATTACATTGATGGATTTCTGGGTATTGAACCATCCCTGCAGCCCTATGATGAAGACTACTTGATCATGGTGAATGATCGTTTTGATGTGTTCTTGGATTCGGTTTGCAAGAATTTTATTGAGTATTTTTGCATCGATATTCATAAGGGAAATTGGTCTGAAGTTTTCTTTTATTGTTGGGTCTTTGTGAAGTTTTGGTATCAGTGTAACTGTGGCCTAATAGAATGAATTGGGTAGTGTTCCTTCTGTTTCTATTTTGTGGAATAGATTGAAGAGTAGTGGTATTAGGTCTTCTTTAAAGGTCTGATAGAATTCTGCACTGAACCTATCTGGTCCTGGGCTTTTTTTGGTTGGGAGACATTTAATGGCTGCTTCTATTTCTTTAGGGGTTATGGAACTGTTTTGATGGTTTATCTGACCCTCTCTTAACTTTGGTACTTGGTATCTGTCTAGAAACTTGTCCATTTCATCCAGATTTTCCAATTTTGTTGAGTATAGGCTTTTGTAATAGGATCTGATGATTTTTGAATTTTCTCAGAATCTGTTGTTATATCTCCCTTTTCATTTCTAATTTTGTTAATTTAGATACTGTCTGTGTGACCTCTGGTTAGTCTGGCTAAGGGTTTATCTATCTTGTTGATTTTTTTCAAAGAACCAGCTCCTGTTTTTGTTATTTATATAGTTCCTTTATTTTTTACGTGGTTGATTTCAGCCCTGAGTTTGATTATTTCCTACCTTCTACTCCTCTTGGGAGTATTAACTTCTTTTTGTTCTAGAGCTTTCAGGTGTGCTGTTAAGCTGCTAGTATATGCTCTCTCCAGTTTCTTTTTGGAGGCATTCAGAGCTATGAGTTTTCTTCTTAACAGTGCTTTCATTGTGTCCCATAGGTTTGGGTGTGTTGTACTTTCGTTTTCATTAAATTCTAGGAAGTCTTTAATTTCTTTCTTTATTTCTTCCTTGACCAAGTTATCATTGAGTACAGCGTTGTTCAGCTTCCATATGTATGTGGGCTTTGTGTTGTTTCTGTTGCCATTGAAGACCAGCCTTATTCCATAGTGATCTGATAGGAGGCATGGGATTATTTCAATCTTTTTTTTTTTTTTTTGGTTTTTCGAGATAGGGTTTCTCTGTGTAGCCCTGGCTGTCCTGGAACTCACTCTGTAGGCCAGACTGGCCTCGAACTCAGAAATCCACCTTCCTCTACCTCCCAAGTGCTGGGATTAAAGGTGTTCGCCACCACTGCCAGTCTTATTTGAATCTTCTTATATCTGTTGAGGCTTGTTTTGTGACCAATTATATGATCAATTTTGGAAAAGGTACCATGAGATGCTGAGAAGAACGTATATTTTTTTGATTTAGGATAAAATGTTCTATAGAAATCTGTTAAACCCATTTGGTTCATAACATCTGTTAGTTTCAGTGTGTCTCTGTTTAGTTTGTGTTTTCAAGATATGTCCATTGATGAGAGTGGGGTATTGAAGTCTCCCACTATTGTTGTGTGAGTTGCAATGTGTTCTTTGAGCTTTAGTAAAGTTTCTTTTATGAATGTGGATGCCCTTGAATTCAGGGCATAGATGTTCAGAATTGAGAGTTCTTCTTGGTAGATTTTTCCTTTGATGAGTATGAAGTGTCCTTCCTTATCTTTTTTGATGACTTTTGGTTGAAAGTCCATTTTATCTGATATTAGAATGGCTATTCCACCCTGTTTCTTGGGACCATTTGACTGAGGTAGTGTTTGTCTTTAACATGGAGGTACGTTTCCTGGATGCATCAAAATGCTGGGTCCTGTTTATGGATCCAGTCTATCAGTCTATGTCTTTTTATTGGGGAATTGAGTCCACTGATGTTAAGAGATATTAAGGTATAGTGATTGTTGCTTCCTCTTATTTTTGATGTTATTTTTATGTTTGTGTGGCTATCTTCTTTTGAGTTTGTTGAAAGATTACTTTCTTGCTTTTTCTTGAGTGTAGTTTCCCTCCTTGAGTTGGTGTTTTCCATTTATTATTTTTTGTAGGGCTGGGTTTGTGGAAACATACTGTGCAAATTGGGGTTTGTCATAGAATATTTTGGTTTCACCATCTATGATTATTGAGAGTTTTGCTGGGTCTAGCAACCTGGGCTGGCATTTGTGTTCTCTTAGAGTATGTATGAAATCTGCCCAGGATCTTCTAGCTTTCATAGTCTCTGGTGAGAAGTCTGGTGTAAGTCTGATAGGTCTGCGTTTATATGTTACTTGACCTTTTTCCCTTACTGCTTTTAATATTCTTTCCTTATTTTGTGTATTTGGTGTTTTGACTCCAATGTGACGGGAAAAATTTCTTTTCTGGTCCAATCTATTTGGAGTTCTTGTATATTTATGTTCATCTCTTTCTTTAGGTTAGGGGTGTTTTCTTCTATAATTTTGTTGAAGATATTTACTAGTCCTTTATGTTGGGAATCTTCACTCTCTTCTATACCTATTATCCTCAGGTTCTGTCTTCCCATTGTATCCTGGATATCCTCCTTGTTTTGGGTTAGGAGCTTTTTCCATTTTGCGTTTTCTTTGACTGTTGTGTCAATGTTTTCTATGGTATCTTCTGCACCTGAGATTCTCTCTTCTGTCTCTTGTATTCTGTTGGTGATGCTTGCATCTATCACTCCTGATTTCTTTCCTAGGTTTTATAACTCCAGGGTTGTCTCCCTTTATGATTTCTTTACAGTTTCTATTTCTATTTTTAGTTCCTGAATGGTTTTGTTCATTTCCTTTGTCTTTTGATTCTGTATTCCTGTAATTCTTTAAGGGATTTTTGTGTTTCCTCTTTAAGAACTTCTAGTTGTTTACCTGTGTTCTCTTTTAGTTCTTTATGCGAGTTATTTATTTTTCTTCTTACAATCTTTTATCATCTCATAAGATGTGATTTTAAGCCTGAGTTTTGTTTTTCTGGTTTTTTGGGGTATCCAGGGCTTGGCTGTGTTGGGAGAACTGGTTTTTGATGATGCCAAGTAGTCTTGGTTTTTGTTCTTTGTGTTCTTGCCCTTGCCTTTCACCATCTGCTTATTATCTCTGCGGTTAGCTGGTCTTACTCTCTCTGACTGTGGCTTGTCTTTCCTACAAGCCTAGGTGTCAGTACTCCTCAAAGACCAGTTCTCTCTGAGAGGAATTTGGGTTTGGAGAGCTGTGGTACAGGGTCAGCTCTGGGGTGCAGACAGAAACCAGAAGGATCTAGTCTACAGCTGTCCCTTGTTTCCTGTGTCCTGATGGCTCTGCAAGGGTCCCTCTTGGTCCAGTGAATTTGAAAAGAAGTGATGGACTTGCCTGTTCTTGAAGGTGTGTCAGCACTCATAGGACACCAGCTCTCTTCTGGCACTATTTGAGTATGGAGCCTCTGTGTCACAGGATCTGCTCCCTGGCCACCAAAAGAAACCAGAAGCCCACTCCTCAGTCCCTGTGTCATGGGTATTCCAGGTGGGTCCCTCTGTGCAGACAGGCTTGCCCACACTCCTGGGAGGCTATCTTTTTTCCAGTGCTATTTGGCTATGGAGCCTTGATGACCCAGGCAGAGGTCTCCTGCCACAGATGGAAGCCGGAAGGCTGCTTCCTCACTGCTGTTCCTCTGTCCCTGTGTCCCAAGGATTTAGGTTTGATATACTTAATAGATAACTTCTTAAAACAAGTCACAAAAATTCTTATATAGATGAAAAACACAAGATATAAGGTTACTTATGAATGCATTTTGCAATCAAAGTGCAAGTCTTCTATAAAGAGTATTTGGAATACTAAAAACATAAATGAAGAAAGACTAGATTCCCTAAATTATTTATGAATAAAATGTTCCATTTTTCTAGTCAAATTAATAGTTTTTTAATGACAAGGCAATTATAAGATAATACGGAAAAGGTACATATAAGAATACAACTGAGAAAATGGCCACGGGTTAAAATCACCTGGTCACACCACATGCCTTAAAGTTTCAGTATTTAAAATGCTAACACAAGGACCACCAAAGCAATGACGTGAAAGGAGAAAATCGAGAATAGATTTACACTCATTTGCTTAAATTCTGATGGTTGTGGCGTGACCGTCTTTTTAAAATAAGCTGGATCATGTCATATTCTATACCAAATGCATAAAAACCACAATGAATAAAATAGAAATAACATTTAAAAAGTCAAAGCCAAAACCCAACAGAAAATAGTAAACTAACTAATAGTTTTAAACTAACTGAAGACCCACAGGAATTGGAGGGAAGGATACTTTCCTGAGTACCTGCAAGCATTATTCCTAAAAGACTGAGGGTCAGGTGAAGAGGTTGCCCAGGGAGACAGCCTGCAGAGTTAAACAGATGGCTTTGTGAGAAGGTGAATGTGTCGGCAGTCTCACTCATCAAAGAAAATCCAGTGAAGACCTCAACACCGTTCTCCACCTCTACAGCCAGTTCAAACCATTCCGATTGGGTAAATTTATCATGTATAAAGGCTCACAAAAGAGACCACAACAGAGTGCCAGCATAGATGTAGTCTACAGACATGGCTGTAGAGGACGCTTTCCCAGTATCTGCCTTGAGGAGAATTGCATTTAAAAGTCACACACAGTGTGGTTGCAGGTTTTTAATTTGGGAAAGATCACTGATTGATTCTTGCTAAAAGAACATTTAAAATAATTTGGCTTTACCTGAACTTTTTTTTCAGTGTATTAAACAGTATATTTTGATGCTGTTTCTTCATTTTTAGCCAGAACCACCAAAGAAACCATCTAATTGGAGAAGAAAGCACGAGGAATTCATTGCCACCATAAGAGCAGCAAAAGGCCTTGACCAGGCTCTCAAAGAGGGTGGCAAACTCCCTCCTCCTCCTCCACCTTCCTATGACCCTGGTATGTGGAGGACTGTTGACAGAAATGTTCATGTGAGCAGAGAACAGTAGAATTTATTTTTTAAGTTGATATGAAATAATTTTTTTTAATCAAGAAACCCAATGGCACATAATTCTTAATTGTTTATATCCGTGTATTAATACTTTGTATTAATGTAATGGTGGTAATCCAAGAATCTGGGTATGTAGGTGCAACCTTACAGAGCATAAAAACACACTGCGTCTCATCACAATGCTTTTATTTAAAGATAAGCTTTATGTTTTAGAAAGTATAATTATAAAATAGTGATATATAGAAAATTAGTTATGCTCATTGTACATTCATTAGGATTCGAATAGTTTTGTTGCTTGGTTCTTTAGTGTCTCTCCTGAAAAGAAAGTTTTAACATTTATAAACTATACAATTAACTGAGAACCTCTAGTGTGCACCAGTTACTCAAATTATGTTTTCAAAACAATGTTTTATTTCAGTTTCTACTGGGAAACAAGAAGTTGTGTATTATTATCAAAGTAAAAAGATTACAGCAAATCCATCTGAGATACTAAGACTAAAGTGGTCCGATTGACCTTGGCTATTGGCTATTAGAACATCCTAGACAGGTTGTTATTTTAATGTAAACAGGCAGCCACATCAAAGTAGAATTGGTGTTGCAGATTGGAGTTGACTTCAAAGAGAATTTTTTTTAGCAAGCTTGGATGGGATTATTTAAAACATTTTATTCTAGAGGAGACACTTGCAAGCTATTTCACTAAAAGGCTGAGTTGTAAGAATTTTAAGTATTGACTATTGGTAAGAGACTAGTTAGCTTTTTTTTGTCCTGAGCCATAGATAATATGTCGATGAATGGATAAAGTTATATCCCAAACAATAACAAGAACAAAAACCTTTATTTTTAAAGATGGACAATAAGCAGACTGGATTATGCCTACAGGCTATAGCCCCTGAAGTATTATTGATCCTGTGTGTTTCTGGGACAGTCCAGCTGGGCTGGCTAGAATGCTTCCTAGTGTACGTTACGTTCCCTGAAGTTGAGCGCCCTACCCTAGAGGCACTTCTGCATTACATCTCGGCTTCTTAGCTGGACTTTCCATACCCCTGTTGTTAAGGAAGGATGCCAGCTTGACACGCAGCCTGGACCGCAAGAATTCTCTAAGGGCTTGCACTTGCTATGCATTTTGTTGTTGCTTGTGTTAGACCGTTCCATTAAAAAGTAGGATTTTTTTCTGAAATTTGAATTATGACAATGAAGTTTTGGTTTTTAAACTACTTTTGCCATTTCTTGGCACCTCCTTTTAAAAAATAAGTTTCTTGGCAGTCTGCTTACCTATTCTTTTATTTTTTAAAAAAGATTTTATAATTTAATCTGTACCTCACTTTATATTTTAATGTGTTTTTACTGTTTACATACCATAAAGTTTCTGTCAATAATAAAAACAAATATTTTTTGTTTTCTTTTTTTTTCTACTGACACTTTTATTCATTTATTTTTTCTTCAGTTTTTCTCAGGTTGATTCAAATGTAGGAGATACTGATTTCTTGGACCTTTCTTTAAATAGCCTTACCAAGTTTAGGTAGCCAAGCTGGATGCTGTATGGGATTGGGCCTCATGTCTATCAGATGCCATTATGCATATTCCTCAGCTTGAACTCCTGAGTATAAAGAGTCGTCCTGCCCATTGGAGGTGTTCTCTCACTGACTTTGTTTCTCCTTTGCTATGCTTTAGATTACATTCAGTGTCCATATTGCCAGAGGAGATTCAATGAAAATGCAGCCGACAGACATATAAATTTTTGTAAAGAACAGGCAGCACGCATTAGTAATAAGGGCAAATTTTCTGCTGATTCCAAAGGAAAACCAGCTTCTCGGCCACAGGTAAATGGACAACGTGAAATATTTCTATAAATAAGTGAGAATGTGCCTCTTTTACATTCATATTTTTATACTTATTATTCATAACACTAAACTATAGATTTTTAATCAGTCAAATGGATGTGTTATTTCTAAGGGCTTTGGTACAAAATTCAAGTGACAAGTTGAGAAAAAATTAGCACAACGTTATGTGATTAGAAAGTGTTTCCTCAGTACTGCTTGGATTACATCTTATCATTTTTTATTTTAGTTTAAAATATATTCTACGTTTTAATGTTTACTCTTAGTTCATGAATTATTTATGTTCAGATCGTTAGAGTGTTGTAGATATATTACTGCTTATATTTCATTCTGTTTTAGTTCAGGAATATGTTTGTTAAAGTCTTTATGCTATTAAAATGTGTTCTGTCGCCTTACGTGCAGTCTTCCTTGGGTGTGTGCTACATCACACCTGGAATGTGCAGCTGTGTTCCGAGGTGCATGGATGCCAGATGGAAGTGACTGACTCCTACTGATGTTCCTTTTCATTCTCTCACCAGTTGTAGAAGGAAGTTTGATAAAAATCTTTAGCTTTGATTATAGTATTTTCTGTTTCTCATGCTAATTTTGGCTCATATATCAAATACTTAGAAGTTTTCTGAGATTGTAATAATGTCTGCATTTGTAATCCATAATATACAATGCCCTTTCTCGTCCTTTAAAATATCTTTTTAGTCCTGGTGATTTTAGGTGTATTATATCTAATAAGAAAATAGCCATTTCAACTTACAAATTTTAGTTTTACCTACACGTTTGCTTTCATTTCTTCAGCTTTCAATATGCTTTTGCCGTTCTAGAGACTACACTTTATAGTCTAATTACTTAGTTCCTATTTTTGATGCTTTTTCGAGAGCACAGTGGGTTGGTTGGGTGTTTGAACATATACATGAAGTATAGTTATTCTCGGGAACTTGTGTCAGGTCTTTCCTGCTGTCACCTCAGTTTTACACCGACACGTCCATTCTTCTACTGCTTTCCCGTTCCTGCTGCTAAGTACAAAGGCTGGCTTTGTGTTCGGTGCCTTTCTGGTTCCTCAACACCATTCATCTGGAAACATTCCAAGTTTAGTTAAGTGGTGTCAGTGTGGCTGACTAACTTTCATTTAGAAATCTCATCTGTGCTGTCAGGTATTTCCTACCATCTGGGATGGGCGAACACCGCAGCTTCATCTTGCCCACTCTTAACATTCAGTGCTTTAAAAATGGGTTTCACGTAACTATAAACTTTTTTTGTACTTTCCTGAGATATTTATGGTTTTCAAAGAAGAGTTGGTCTAGGCAAACATTTTAGTCAAAAATAAACTGGTTTTGATTTCTATACTAGAATACTTTATACTTTTATAAACATTCTGCTTGACTGGATTTAAGTATATATCAGTATTATTAAATTCATTTATAATGCTATGTAACTATCATCACCATCTATCTCTATACTCTTTTCTTCATGTGAAACAAAACAAACATAACCCAGTCATTAGGGATTATGAGCTGTTGGGTTACTAGTTTGTATCTCCTAATATCAAAATGATGTTGATTTTTTTTTTAATTTTCATTATTTTAGTATAAGCCATCTCCGCTTAAAAAATCCAATCCTCCTGGAAGTGCATCATCAGGATCTTCCCGACTACCACAGCCAAGTACGACTAGCAAACCAGTTGTAGGTAATGAGATCTCCTGTGGCCAGCTAAGCTGGTGAACCAGGAAAAGTTGATAAGGATATGCAAAGGTGGTTTATTTTACAGGGGGAGGAGAGGCCCTTGGGCCTGAGGGTGTTAGATCCCAGTATAGGAGAATGTCCAGGAGGGAAGACGACAGTGGGTGGGGGGTGGGGTGGGGAGGTGGGTTGGAGAATATCCCCATAGAGGCAGCGGGAGGGCGGAGGGAATGGGGAGGTTCCAAAGGGGAGATCTGGAAAGGGGGAAACATTTGAAATGTAAATAAAATATGAAAATAAAAAAAAAAAGCTATACATAAGAGATTTAGTTTAGTAGTTATTTCTGGGTAAAATAGAAATAACTTTGAATAGCAACTAGAGCTAAGTTCCTTTCTTTATTTCTTGAAAGGCCATCTTTTTGTATGTGTACTTGAAGCTGTCCTATAAGACAAATACTAACTTATTTAGAGGAAACCACTGAAGTGGGATGTTATTTGTGTGTCACTGATGGAATAAAAACAAGAACTGGTTGCATTCTTTACTAAGAGTTTTCAATGCTTTATTTTGTAACCATAGGCACTAAGGAACTGCTTTCCTTGTTAGAGACGGTTGTGTGGGGATTTTCTTTCTCACCATTGTTAAACCTGTTGCCTTTTATTGTAAGGTGTGCCTGCAGGTAAAGCATCTTCAGTTAACAGTCCTTTGGGAAACAAAGCTCATGCCTTATCTCCTTCCCATAGAGCAACAGCAGCCCCTCAGGCAGGGTAAGTCCATGCTGCTCTGCTTAGTGCTATGTCTTTAAGTGACAGCCATGCTTTGTGTTTGTCCTTGCTCCGTTCTTTGGGTTCATTTGTTTCCTTTAGAAGATTTCTGCTGAAGAGACTTTCAGAGATACTGTTGAAAAATCTCAGTAAACTGCTGTTTCATAAAAGTATAATTGGTATTCATCAAGATCCTTAATGTATTCGTAGTGTGTGTTTGTGTGGGTATGAATACGTGTTTGGGCGAGCAGTTTTATTTTGGTGTCTAAGGAGGTGATGTGCACTACTGAAGGTTTAGTAGTCACTGATATCTGAGGACTGGACTTACTTAAGTCACTGTAGTCATGGAGGAACGCAGAGTCAGGTTTCTGTAAAGGTAGGTATGTAACTGTTCGGAAAAGCCAGTGCTGAGTGAGGTCGTTCTGACTAGAGAGCGGTCAAGTGTGTATTATAATGCGTAAAATCACTAAATAATATGTGTATATGTATGTGTAGATAACTAAAGATATTTGGAGTCATAGAAATAAATATATTTTTATGATGATTTTGCTATGAGAAAAATATAGGGTACAGAATTCCTCATGAAATTTTCTGTAGTAGTACCTGTATTGTCTGAAGTATAATAGACTAAAAATATGTGTAGATATACTATTCTGCATAGACAGCATATATGGAATTATCATAAATTATTACTTCCTAATAATTTTAGTCTTGCTATATTGTTTCACTCTATATTGATGGCTTTAGTGAAGTAGCTTCTACTTAACAATCCATTGTCGTGTTGGAACACTTGATAAGATTAGGCATTGTATTATCTAAACACTTATTTTCAGAGGTTTACATTCCTCTGTTAATAAATTACATAATTACAAGACAATAAAGAAAACAAAAACAAAAGTAGAAGATTTTGTCTTTTTTTAGATACGCAGTTGGTTAAGGAAACATTACTCACATAATTTTCAACAGTACTTTATCTCTGACTCACAGTCACTTATTTTCATGAAGAAAATTTACAGAGCAATATTTGTCAGTTGTGATTAGACATCTTTTCCCCCACTCAATTCAGATAGTATAGGAAAGCCAAGATATAGGAAGACTTTGAATCTGAGGAGAGTCCTCTGTGGGTAACGCATTTGGCATGTAAGCATGAATAGCTATGTTCAAATCCTCAGCGGCCATGTGAAATCCAGGCATGACATTGCAATAACTATAATGCTAGCATTCTGCTGTAGCTAAGGGAGGCAGCACAGCAGAATCTCTGGAAGCTCACACACCTGCTAGCCTGATCTACATAGCAGAAAGCAAGAGACCAGTGCCAAAAAGGTAGAGATGAGGGCTGATACACACACTCTTATCACATAGCCTCGCGCGCGCGCGCGCGCGCGCGCGCGCGCGCACACACACACACACACACACACACACACGCACGCACACGCACAGTTTAATGGGATGACTATGTAGGTCAGGAGTGAGATGGTTGCATGGCATGTTAAAGGCCTTCGGGACAGTCCCCAGGATCAGCAAAAGAAACAAATGAGCAAGACCACAGAGCAGAAGGAAGGAAAACCTAACAAAACGCTGTCAGAGTACAGGAGTTACGTGCCATTTCCTTCTTTATCTTCTGGTGGTAAATAAACCAAAACAATACTGACTTGTTTTTTTCTTTTCTACTGGTCAGCTCATTACATAGTAATGCATAGACACAGCAGTTAATTCTGCAGATCCTTTTCACCATAGTAAAGAGGATTGCTTTTAGTCAGCCTGTAGTCCTTTTAGTATTTTAGTTATTGCTAACCATACATTAGGAGTCAATAGTTTTCAATACTTCTGTTTTGCTGATGATGATTTTCTCTTTGGTTGGAGTAAGTTGTCTGACAAACTTTTTAAATAGACTGTGCTGTGCACACGAAGCTGGCTGGTAGAATTTTTCAAAAAGCATTTTGGAACTGGATAGATGGCTCAGTAGTTGAGGACTTGCTGTACAGGCGTGAGGTTGAGAGGTCTGATCCCCAGAGGTCTGCAGCACTGAGTGGGCATACAAGTCTCCCTGTATCTCCAACCCTGGAAGGTGGTGTCTGAGTCCCCAGATTAAACGAGCTAGCAAGATGAGCTTTGCCTACTAACTCAAGGTTTAATTGAGAGACTTTGCTTCAATGATAAGGAACAAGGATGATTCCTGATACCACCTTCAGTCCTGCCTATACACATACACGCAGCCATACACATCCCCAAAACCAGATCAAAACAAAAACAAAACCGCATACACACACACACACACACACACACACTTACACAGGAGACACAGCACTCTCAGGAGTGAGTGAGCACACTGATCTTGGAGGTAGAAAACGAGGCACTGGTGGCTACTGTGCCACAAAGTAGGTGAGTAGGTCTCTTGGACAACACTTTGTGAGTGTGATTATAAAGACTTTCATAAATGATTTAAGAAGCCTGATCAAAAACCTGATTTATATGATCCTGAAGAGAAAATATGTTTTCCTAACAGGCAAAGATTTTGAACATATGCTTTCCCAAGTATTGCACTGCTTATAATGCCATGAAATTGAACACTTTGGATGCTCCATAACATACTAAATTGGCAGTCATATGAGTTCAGGTTCTATTTGTCTATGTGTTTAGATTCTAATTGTCTGTATAGAAGGCCCTTCTACTTGAACCAGAGTTATTGTTTGCTTCTGATCATTATAATTTCTGTATTACAGTATTAATCAGAGATTACTATTCTCCTGTTACATATTAGAAGCAGTCAACCGCTATCTATGGAGAGCCAGCTACCATTTCTGTCTTAGAATCTTTAGAGCAGTGATTCATTTTATTGTTTTCTTTGTTAATATGTAAACACCATGATGATCGAATTGAAGGAAAAAAGAAACCCTGTCTGGCTTTTTTACGGAGTGATTGATAAAGCTAATGAATTGATAAGTTAAAATTTTCAACTATAAACCTGTTGGCTCATAGATAGTGGTTCTGTAAAAGACTTTCTTAAAGTTTCAGTTATTGAATCGTACTAAGGCATTTGGTCAGCTGTAACACTTGAAGGGACTGAAAATCATCTGAGCTTGATAAATGCTAGCACTTCATGATCCTACAGCTGTTTCAAGCATTGTTTATAGCGTTTATCATAGTTCACGGACTCATGTATTCTGCTCTTATGCATCATATACTGGGATCATGAATTTTAATATTTGTACTTGGAAAAAGTCTTATGTTTGATAATGAAGTTCTAGATAACCTGTGATTATTTCTGTAGTTTTTTTTCAAAAACAAAATATTCAAATAGATTTATTCATCCTAATTTTATTAAGTTAATTTTATTTAGCCCGGGAAAATTTCAGAAATATGATGCAACACTGAGTTATTACATTCTGTGACATTTGAATAAGACCCCAAATCTGACACAGCTGTGTTCTTGCAAGCTCTGCTTTCTAATGTTTGTTATTTTAAATATATACCGAACATATCATTTTCAATAGCTGACTTACTGTCTTTCAGTAATTTCCTTCAGTTACTGTGAAAACATAAACCTGTTTGTATTTGATCATAGTAGATGGGGTAAGAAGTAGAGCTGCAGAGTACATGTAAAGAACATTTGTGCGTGTGTGGAGGCCTGGGGTCAGCATTGTCTGTCTTTATCTCCTTAGTTTTTGAAACAGGGTCTATCATTGGGTCTCTAGTTCATAACTTCTGCTAGCATGGCCAGCCAGTGCAGGGGTTCTCCTGGCACCCCTGGACCAGGTGCACAGGAGGATGCTCAGTTTTGCCCATGATTTCTTGGGGTTCAAACTTATATTCTCCTCTTTCTTGTGCAGCAAATACGTTTCTGACTGAACCACCATGTCACTAACCCTGACGAACATCTTTTAATGAAAAGTTGAATTTGATTGTCAATATGTTATTGTATTAAATAGTAAGAAATGTCATTAGATTTTATGTGATAGAAACATGTTCCCTTAATTTTTTCTTTGAGATCTACTCATTTCGTGTGTGGGTATGCGTGCCAAGGCATACAGGTGGAAATCGTAGGACAGCCTGCGGGCAGTAGTTGATCTCTTTTTCACCATGTGTGCCCTGGGGATTGAACTCAGGTCGTCAGGCTTAGCTGAAAGCAACTTTACCTGCAGAGCCATCTCATCAACCCAGAAACCTCTTTCTTTTATAGAATAATGTTCTGGCATATGAACCTGGCATTTTTAAATGATTGAAGCTATTATGTTAGGGTGATTTTTTTTTTTTTAATTGTGGAGTTGATATGCTGGATTAACTGTGATAGATTAGAATACACCCCCCCCCCCCACAGACACAGACAGATCATCTTAGAGTTTTGGATGTCATAGAATATCCTAACTATACAGAGATTCAGAAAACATAGAGATCCATAAAATGACAGATGCTACCTGGTAAATTTTTCCAGTATGATTCCAGAAATCCTCTTTTGATTATGCAGCAATCTATGCTGTTTTCTGTAGTTAAAGATTCTTCATTAACAGGGAAGTTTATTTTTCAGTACACATATTCTTTTAAGCAGTAAACAAGGAACTTTTCTCAAGTTGAAATTTACTCCAAGCCAGGAATAGGTTAAGATCATTACCAAGTATTTCCTAAAGTGGCCAATCAGCTGTGAATACTTTGAAAACTCAAAAAGTGCTGTAGAAACTCTTGATAATTAATTGACATTTATGAATTTTAGTTTGTGTATACAACCTAACAATGGGAGATTGTATCAGATATCATATATATTTGCCCCAATAAAATTTACTAAAATTTGGTCTAAGAAACATTTGAATTATGTTTTGTCTAAAATATAATCATTTATATAGTCAGTATGTAAATTTTTATATAGGGGTTTGTATTTAATATATTAAAGTGGGCTGAATGTAGCTCACATGTCTGGCAGGAACTGTCACTGGGGCCTCCCTTTCAAGTAGTTTTCGCAGTGTGAATCTACTGTAGGCCCTACTATATGTGTGGTACAGGAGACAGTCATCTTAGATAATTGCCGTGGATTGTTACCTGATCCTATGTATCTCTTTTTGTTTGTTAATTCACATGTTGGATTTAAATATTTGTTACCATAATTAAACAATCTGTCTTTAATTAAAGTGTACGCTAAGTTCATGTGTGTTGTGTGTGTTGCTGAGGATTAAGTCCAAGCTGTAAGTGTGCTAAGCTGAATTTTCTTAAAATATAATTTTAGTAACTGTTTCTCTAAGACAGATTTTATTCTTTATTCATAATCCACACATGCCCTTTTAAAGATAGTGTTTTTGACAGTATTTCTTTAATAATTATTTAATGCTTAACAATTCAAAGAAAAATTTGACTAGAATTTGAAGTCATGGGATTCTCTAATCTTTTATAAATTAAAGATAAATTTTAATCTCAAAGACTTGTAGAAATTATGTTTAAAACATTGACTGAAGGCTGCTTGTAATGTACACATCACTACATACATACTGTGAGCACCGAGTTTGACTACATAGCCAGAGAACACCAAATGACTGTAACATTCCTCGTGACCCACTCTTCCATTCTGGAATGATAATCAGATTCTTTTTGGATACTGACCTCTTTAAGAACTCCACTCTTTTGTTTGCTACTCTGTTTTCTCAAATTTGCAGTGTGTCACACATCGTGTTATGTCCCTTGGGCTTACTGAGTAACGTAATGAGAAAAACATAAAAGCACAACTGGGTGAGCAGATATCTCTTTAAAAGAGTGTATGTGTGTGTGTAATGTATGTAGATAGATCTGTGGGTGTGTGTATATCTGTATGTATATAGATGTGTGTGTGCGTGTATACACATATACATTTGAGACTGGATCTCACTGTATAGTTTTGTATGTCTTAGAAGGAACTCACTATGTAAACTAGACAGGGCTAAAATTCACAGTGATCCATTAGACTTCTAAAATTCACAGTGATACATTAAAGGCATGCACTACCACACTTAGCTCAAAAATTTATTTTTAATGTTACAGATGGCATGTTTCTTACCAGCCATTTGAGATAGTTTTTCTAATTTGTTATTTTCCTATTCTCTCTTGTGAATTGGTATTTGTTGTTGATGGTATATGATTGGACTGTGTAGCTCATGAAGTCAGTCTCCAATAGACCCGCAGTTAGCACTAAGATCCGCTAGATGGAGATATTGCATGCTTTATGTTTAAAAAGGTTTCACAATGGTGTGGTTAGTTGATGTATTTCCAGTGACATTTAGAACGACCATGTCTTTAAAGTATAGGTCATGGTTTGCCTTTTCATTACTTATATTTCAGAAATAAACTCATTGCTTATTTGAGTGTGAGATAAGGTAAATATATAAGCACTCCATATTCAGTTTTTAAGTGCAAGGGAAATTTAAGTGTAAGGGAGGTTCTTCCAGATCAGAGAAAATGAAAAGTCTGTTATTTGTGAATAAAAGCTTGAAGTTTCTGCTAGCTTCACACAACCATGCTTTCCTGACTTATTCCCTACTTGGGATAAATATGGCATTAATCTGCGTAGAAACTGGCAGGGTGGCCTGGATGACCTAATGATGACACTATGTGGACTCAGATCTGTGACAGGGGTTTTGTCTTGGCAGTCAGGTTGTTAAGGGAAGAGGGTGAATTTCTAGTGAACCAGAATGTCTTTTTTTTTTTTTTTTTAAGAAAAATAATCCTATGTCTACATAATTCTTTAGAAGCAAGCAACAGTAGCAGTCTCCTTATGGGTGCACCTTTGTATATTTTGATAGTAAGATGGACAAGTTAGGCCCTCCACTTCGAACTGGAAGACATGTGCAAAGGTTGTACGGCAGTGGTACAAAGCCAAACAGTGCCTTCAAAAGACATGAGCTAGTACCCATCCGCAAGTAAGTACTGACGATGCAGTTTGGTCGGCCTTTACCAGATAGTTCTTTAGGATCGATATTATAGAATACTGTAGTTGTCTTACCGTCTGTGTAAAAATAACCTTCCTTGAATCGTTTTAAGCTGTTTGAGTGCTAAATGGCCCTCAAACCCATAAAATATTTTTATTATTATTAAGAGTGTATTTTAAAATTAACCTTGATCATGTCTTTATTCTGATTAATGTTAATGTTTGGCTGGAATTGTGGCAGTCACCTTCAACAGTTATTTTTATAAATGTAAAGATTTTTAGGAGTAGTAACCTTATAAAGAAGTGTGGAGGCCAAGTTACACAGTGAAGCAGAAGAAGAGCTATAGCTAGAAGAAGCTCCGTTAGGGTCAGTAAATTCCATGCAATGACCCAGAAGAGCTATGACACTGCCATGTGCACACACACAACTCTTCTGGCCTGCTGGCCAAGAAAACCAGCAGATGGAGTGACTCTTGAGACTCCTTGTAGCATGAGATTTCAGGAGTCACAGATTTGGGCTTATAATATCTCTCAATTTTAGTCCTCATTTTTCAGTGATGAAATTAGGATGTAATAAATGAATACCTTTTTAAAATTTAACATTTGTTATTAACAAAGTTAATGGCGCATCCTGTTTACTATTCATCATGAAATAGAATGATAAATTTAACTAGGCATGCAATGAAACAGTTACAGGGAAGGATTATAACATAGTATGGTTGCTTCTATGTAGTTAGTGATCATTTTTTGAAGGAAGACATTGTCTTCAGAGACTTGAGTTGATGCAGATGTCACGGGAAATTGTCTATGAGAAAGATGAAGTGTAATTTCATAATTAATTACTTTATTATACGTTTGAGTCATACCACATAAAATTCACATAGATACGTAGTATACATACATAACTAGGTTGAGACTAGGAAGAAAAATATTTTGAGTATTTGAGCAACATGTTAAGAATTGATCAGCATAGTTAGTTAGCTCTTTCTAATCTTCTCAGAATGGCTCTCACAGTCAGGGTTCATGTCTTAGAAGATATTAGAAAAAAAGTAGGCATATAATATCATAGATGTTTAGGCTGATAATCTCACATTTTTCATTAATTTCATCATTTAAATTTGACATATTTAAAAATAAATTTTTATGTATCTTAGTATATGAAGATGATAATATGTCTGACAATACTTGTAGAGATTTTGAAAAGAAAAGGAAAAAAGGTATACTCCCTTATTTGAATGCCACTTTTTGATAAATTTTTTATATATAGATATTAACTTAGAAAAGCATGGCATGATTCTAGTTCTACGTTACAAAAATAGACTAGAATAAACCTCATCTAGACTTGGGAACCATTTAAAGAACTCTGAGCTATCTCACAAGTGCACCTAGGTGCTTTCTTTATTTGACTACTCAGAGCAGCTGAACTGTAGCTTTACATGTTGGGTGTGGGATTTGTAGTACTATGTAAGCTCAAGTGCTAACCTGGCCACATAATAGCACTACAGATTCCAGTCTCTAAACATAGGTTCTGCGAGCTGGACATGTGGTACAGTATATTTATACAATATCTCAAAACCAAAGAAAATGTCAATGCGGAAGGGAATGGCATCAGTGTAGTCAGTATAGTAAGTATTTGATAGCTACTACTTCCATATAATTTTAAAGTAGTTATTTAACCTTTAGCATGCTTCCAAATTTACCATGTAAATAGAGTAGGAACAATTTCACCCAAAGATTGGGAACCTTTAAAGAATTTGTTCAATTTTTTTCCTTGTTTTTGCTTGTTTGCAAAATGAACTTAGTCCTAAAAAACGAGGCAGGAACTGATGCCGTCCTGATTATGTGAGTGTTGACTGCAGCATACATGGAATCACCTTGGTTAAGTCACTCAAGGGCTTTTTGCCTCAGTTGTCTCAGCGAGCATGACGTTATTTACTAGAACTAGATAACTTACATATGCAATGCAGAGATGTGTTTAGGTTATGGTAGTAACTGTTGAGAGTTAACGTGTAGTATTAACGTGTAGTAGCAGTAACAGTAGTGTGTAATCAGCAGCTGCCTTTAACATGAATTTATGTCTTAGAACCTTTCTGTAATGTTGATGAGGAACTCAAGTTATCAATACTTTTCCTATTGCCATAACAAAGCTAATTTTAATCTAAATTTAGGTAATTTCCATAGCCGTTCATGTTAATGTTATATCATAATTTAGATGTATAAGTTTCTAAACTTATTATACATAATTTAGATGTATACGTTTCTAAAGTTTCAAAATGTGATTTGAAAATATTGTCTCCCTTATATCAGATACTTCAGTCTGTGCAGGTGGTGAAACAAATCTTTAGTCATTGTAAGAAAACTGAATATTATTTGAAGTAGCAAGCACTTTTTCTTATTTTAACTATGTCCTGTATTCTTTGGGTTAGCAATAATACTTGTGTAACATTTGCAAGGAGTTGTTTATCAACAGTTAACAGTGTCTGTTTTGAGAGCAGTTATAGATGAGGCTTTTAACTAGGCTTTAGAAAGAAGCTATGAGGCGTAAGTAATGCTTTGGTCTGCGTGGTACTTTGTAAAACTGATGTTATGCAGTTACCATTACTAGTCACTAACTCTACTTGTTTTCAGATTAAAAATACTTGGAAGTTATTTTGTTGAACTTCTCTACAGCCTGTGTTTTTCTGTCTACTGATGTAAAAAGATAAATCTAGACGAGATAGCTTCAGAGCTTTCTCTCTCTTTTTTTTGTTTCATATTTTATTTACATTTCAAATGTTTCCCCCTTTCCAGATCTCCCCTTTGGAACCTCCCCATTCCCTCCACCCTCCCCCTCCCTCTATGGGGATATTCTCCAACCCACCTCCCCACCCCACCCCCCACCCACTCTCATCTTCCCTCCTTGACATTCTCCTATACTGGGGGATATAACACCCTCAGGCCCAAGGGCCTCTCCTCCCCCTGATGGGTAACAAGACCCTCCTCTACAGTCTTTGTGGCCAGCACTATGGGTCCCTCCATGTGTATTCTTTAGTTGGTGGATCAGTCTCCAGGAGTATCGGGGGGGTCAGGACAGTTGCCAGTGTTGCTACCTCCCTGGGGCTGCACACTCCCTCAGCTCCTTCAGTCCTTTCTCCAAGCCCTCCATCTGGGACCTCGTACTCAGTACTACTGTTCCTGCAAAGTGACTCTTGGGTATTTCAAACTTTTAGGCTAATAACCACTTAACAGTGAGTACATACCATGTTCATTCTTTTGTGACTTCGTTACCTGGCTCAGAATGATGTTTTCAAGATCCATCCATTTGTCTACGAATTTCATGAAGTCATTGTTTTTAATAACTGAGTAGTATTCCATTGTGTAAATGTACCACATTTCCTGTATCCATTCCTCTGTGGAGGAACATCTGGGTTATTTCCAGCTTCTGGCTATTATAAATATGGCTGCTATGAACATAATGGAACATGTGTCTTTATTACATGTTGGAGCATCTTCTGGGTATATGCCCAGGAGTGGAATAGCTGGGTCCTCAGGTAGTATTATGTCCAATTTTCTGAGGGTCCGCCAAACTGATTTCCAGAGAGGTTGTATCAGTTTGCATTCCCACCAGCAATGGAGGAGTGTTCCTCTTTCTCCACATCCTCGCCAACATCTGCTGTCACCTGAGTTTTTGATCTTAGCCATTCTGACTGGTGTGAGGTGGAATCTCAGGGTTGTTTTGATTTGCATTTCCCTGATGACTAAGGATGTTGAACATTTCTTTAGGTGCTTCTCGGCCATTCGAGTTTCCTCAGTTGAGAATTCTCTGTTTAGCTCACTTCCCCATTTTTTGATAGGGTTACTTGGATCTCTGGACTCTAGCTTCTTGAGTTCTTTGTATACATTGGATATTAGCCCTCTATCGGATGTAGGACTGGTAAAGATCTTTTCCCAATCTGTAGGTTGCCGTTTTGCTAATTACACTGTCCTTTGCCTTACAAAAACGATCCTCAACAATAAAAGGTCTTCTGGGGGAATCAGCCTCCCTGACCTGAAGCTGTACTACAGAGCAGTAGTGATTAAAAACTGCATGGTACTGGTACAGTGACAGGCAGGTAGATCAGTGGAATAGAATTGAAGACCCAGAAATGAACCCACACACATATGGTCACTTGATCTTCGACAAAGGTGCTAAAACCATCCAGTGGAAAAAAGACAGCATCTTCAACAAATGATGGTGGATCAACTGGCGGTCTACATGTAGAAGATTGCGAATTGATCCCTTCCTATCTCCCTGTACAAAGCTCAAGTCCAAGTGGATCAAGGACCTCCACATAAAACCAGATACACTGAATCTAATAGAAGAGAAAGTGCAGAAGAGCCTCAAACACATGGGCACAGGGGAAATGTTCTTGAACAGAACACCAATGGCTTGTGCTCTAAGGTCAAGAATTGACAGATGGGACCTCATAAAATTACAGAGCTTTCTCATATGTAGTCCTTTCCTCTTGCAGAGCTAACACCAAGCCTCGAAATACCACACCTCCTAGTTTGGCAAGGAATTCCATGGCAGGCGTGCTTACCAACAAAAGAAAGACTTTTACTGAGAGCTATGCAGCCAGGTATGTTTAGCTCTGCTAACCTAGTAATTAGAATGAAAAATAGATAATGTGATGTTTATAATTAGATTTTTTTCTTTAGTATAGAACTTAATATGTCTTTCAAATCGAGTAGAAAATGTTGAGGCATAAATGTTATTTTCTTACATTTTTATTTGTAAATACTGAGATACTTCTTGTTCAGTTTTACTGGATTTATCTTTATCTTTTCTTTTTCTTGCATGTTTACATATCAAACACAATATTATCTGTGCAAATAGACCTTATGAATATCACTATTGTAATTTCCCACATTTTGACATTGAAGTCTATCCTGAAAAACTTTATATGTGAACACATACACGCACACGCACACACACACATACACACACAAACACTTGCACGAGAAATATCAACATTATTTTTGAATGAAAGGATAAAGAGAAAAATGGAAAAATTAAAATTAAAAGATAAGTTGAAAGTAGCCAGGTTGTCCATAAGAGATGTGTCACTCAACTGTGCACAGGCGAGCCACTAGCTGCAAACTGGGCTCTGAAGTATGTAGCAGTGAGGGAACAATGCTGTTGGGATTCTGTTCTTGATGTTAAAAACGTAGAAAGGTACATTTTCTCTGAAGAAGTGTACTTAGTCTGTAGGCCTTAAAAATTGTCCCAAGGAGCTTCGTGATGAAGATCCAGGGTAACATAATAAATAACTTAAGTAATGTCCTTACTGAATGCAGAATAACTTCATGGTGTGTTTCACTGCAGACCAAGGACATGCTACCCTACGACCTGCTACAAACGTGTGATGTGTGTATTGTGTATGTATTAGCTGCTTTGTCTCAACGGTCTAGCATTCCCAGTTGTTCAGAATTCTGATATAACCCAGGCATAGGTTCAAACCTCAAGCTTGTCCTCTCTCTTAGCTGCTTATCAGAATAACCTTGGATCTTCCTAAAACTGGAGTGATAATGAGAGTTTGAGGTCTTTGGATTTCTGTGCATCTGCCATATAAATGTTTGCATAACTATGATGTGGACAGCAGTGAAACAGATGAGTCACTGCTCCTGTGGGACCATGAAAGGCAGCCTGGTTTCAGGTTAAGCTAAGGTTTAAACCACCCCCCCAAACCTCCCAACCTCCCCAACCCCCCAAATACCCCCCACCCCTGCCAAACCCAGTAGGGGGTCCCCAATGGGGGCTAACCCTACAAGGGACAGTAGACGTTTTGCCATGCTCCTGGGAACCAAGCTTCTGACACAAAGCCAAAGCTCTCCTCCATAGGTCTGTGACTATCAGACATGTAAGGGCAACGCCCAAGCCCTTCCACAGGCAAAGGTGTGGTCATGTAGCCTCAAGACATCCCCATGTTAATGAGGCACCTAGAGGCTTAGCCACTCCCCTTCCCAGCCTATGGTGTTTCAACTTCGCCCCTCCCTGAGGTCATGGGGGAGGGATTCACTCTTGCCACTCTCCATCATGACAATAAACACCCTGAAACCCTGGATTGTCTCTCTTCTTCGGGATCTGCCTGGGGAACAGTGGTACAGGCCTTCATCTAAAGAGCCACATCTAGTCCTCCGCAGAAGGCCTCCCAGCACTCCCAGCCACAGCCAAACCAAACCAAACGAGCTAGCTGCCCCCAAGCCAAGGACCTGGTCCCCAGCGGGATCCAGAAGCTCCTCCCAGCCTTTTTCCCCTTTAGTCCAGGCTAGATCCAACCCGCAGGCCCTCACTTCCTTCTCAGCTCTTCCGAGGCATCCAGAACCGCTTGGGATGCCCAAGAGCATGGAAACCAGACAGAGCCAGCTCCAGGGACCCCTGACCTCGCTCTACCACCCCTGGGTGGTGTCGCCTTGCAGCTTCTCATAGCCTGACACCTGCCTGGCGGTGCCATGGGGTGAGCATGGTCAAACTCCACCCTGTTTCTCTGAGAGGCCCGAGCCTGGGGTGGACATGGGACTCTCCCACACCCAGCCATTTAGCCCACATGCTCCCAGCTAGATTATTGAATAAATGCTCTTTGTATCTGCTGGGGTCTTGATGCATGCATATCAAATACCACATATGAGCCTGGTTTTTTAGAGGCTGAATGTGAAATGTAGCTTTACTGTGATACATAAACAGGTTTACATATGTATATCTCCATGTATTTTTAATCAAGGTTTTGAGTGAGATTAATATTATCTTAAATATGTTTGTACCATATAGTACATGTACTATGAAATGTATGAATGTATCCAGAGAAGTGATCAAAAAAGAAAAAAAAAAATGCTAACCAGCAGGAGCAGAAATTTCACACTAGGAAATGCAGTCTTTCTTAAATTATTGTTGGCTCACAAGAAGCCAGACCATGCTCATTGACTTCTTAACACTCTTACATCTCAGGTGGTGATAATTATGATTGTAACAGTTCACGGTAGCTGAGATATGGTTTCTTAGAAAAGAGCAGTTTTATAGTCTCAAAATTGTTCTTGGAGAAACATCCAGACATGTGGCGTGAAAGTGTAAATCTGTTGTTATATACATGTATATCTACTGAGAAGACCAATTACTAAGCAATAACAGTACTTGGTATATTTTCTGATTAGAGACTGTTATTTTAGAACTTATTACAATCTTTTTCTCAGCAACAAACAGAAAATTACAATTTTTATTAAAAATCTCACTTGAATATACAAATTTAAGTTACATGGGAGTTAGTTTAAAGACCATGAATATTTTTTGACATAGAAAATATAAAACTTTCAATGACAATGAAAAATATATAAGTAGATACAACATACAGTTTTCATAAAATAGAATATTTAATACACAAAATTCATTTTCTAAACCTTTCTGTATGAATGACTAAATTAATATACAAATTTAATAGAACTTTCAAATGCTTCATGACTTTTGACTACTCATTTTGAGAATGTATGTGAAGAACAAAGGTGTAGAAGTAAACAGGATGGAATTGTGAACGCTGCATGAGGTTGGAACAATTCAGAGAATTTGATATTAATTCATGGATAAATAAATAGAATGAATTGATTAGAGGTAAAGACCTTTGTCGCACAGACGACTAGGAATCTGCCTCATTTTTCAGAGGGAGTCATGCAGATATTTACAGTATTCTAGAACTAACAGATTTATACATATGGAAAAAATGAGTTGTGGTGCTGGGCATGTAGAGCAGTGATTAGAGCCTTTGCTGTGCATACGTGTGTGTGAGCGCATGTACACACACACACACACACACACACACACACACACACACACACTAAATGCCTCAAAATTGAAAAGAAAGCCTTTAAGGTTTTAGAAAACCAGGGAGTCGTTTCTGAGATAGGAAAGGTATTTCCTGAATCGTTTAGTAAATGCCAATTGAAAGCAAAAGATATATTTGGTCAGACTAAAAGTGAATAAAAAGTAATGCTGCAAAAGCCTGGGACCAGTGGAAATCACACAGCATATGAGGAGGTCACTATAGACAGCCTTGGGTTCAAGCCTTGGACGTCTGACACTTCATCGTCATCTACAAAGCTCAGTTTTAAGAACACTGCAGTTAACTTACCAAAAAACATGAAAAGTAAAATCTTACAGTATTTTAATGAGCTAGTGATTTTGTGTTGAGTCTGCTTTATGGCCATCTTTGGCCACATGAGGCCCATGGACAGTTGGTTGGACTTGTCTGACTGACCCGGGATGTGGGGATTTTCTCCAAATACAAAGTAAGGGTGAGCCATATAATTAATAGCCGGGGTTTGGTGCCAGTAAAAGACAGGACAGAACAGCAAGCATATTGTCAGTAGAAGAAATACCAGTGCCAGAGAAATGTGCCGGAAAAATGTGAATAATAATACAGAGGTATGTACATATCAAATCTACACAAGTAACCAGTTTATACTGACCAGGTGGACAAGGGAACATTTTTTCACACAAAACATGGTTAAAAACATGATAATGAAGAACCTCGTGTGCTCCCAGTTAGAGCATTCATTGACTAGCACTTATGTACAGGAATTTAGTAATGCCTAGTAAAGTTTTAATGTTTATATGAAATATTTACTAATGAGTGTTCCTCTTGAATATTTAAATGATTTTTTTATATTTTGAATTAATATATATTTTACTGGCCGGAAGCTGGTTTAATTTTTCCGTTATTCTCTCTTGATTCATTTAATATTATGTTTGTAGTTTGCAAGGGTTACACCAAGCTGTAACTTACTCTCACCTTCTAACGGGGTGTGTGTGTGTGTGTGTGTGTGTCCATTCAGAGGATGTTGGTGATAGTACAAACGATTTCTCCTGGGACTCCAAGAGGGAGAGAGTACAGAGTATGGTTACATCTGCCTATCAGCAGTTCTCTCAAGGAGAACCACTTGAAATTAATTATTTTTCAGCTGAGACTTTCATTTCTTTTTGCTTTGTTTTGGGTGTTTTTGAGACAAGGTCTTACCTAGAGCTCAGTTTTCCAAGAACTCCATTTGTAGTTGAAGGTGCTTTTGATCTTGCCTTCCTATGCTGGAGTTACAGGGCTGAGCCACCATGCCTGGCCCACAGATTGTTAATTTGAACTAGAGGAATATTAAGATTTTAGTTTCTGTATATCAATTACTCTGTGTTCTGTACTGGATCATGGTAATAACTAATGATGTGAGTGAAGTTGATTCCTGCACTTCTTTCTCTACTTCTGTAGGCCAGATGGAGACTATACATCTTCAGCTAATGGTGGAAACGTTAAAGGCATCGAGGGAAATTCATCTGGACACTTACCAAAATTCTGCCATGAGTGTGGGACAAAGTACCCTGTTGAGTGGGCAAAGTTCTGCTGTGAATGTGGCATTCGAAGAATGATTCTGTAAACAGAATAGCAAACACTAAGGGTCCAGGTTCAGAATTTAATGGTTATTGCTGCTTTGACACCCACAGCACTTCTTATAGTTATGTTATGCTCAAGCTATTTACAGTACCTTTTCCCTTAGTCTTTGGGACATAATCCTTTGGCTGTATAATGTGTTTATGTATATGTATGTATATATATTCTGTATAAAATAAATTTCATTCCTTCAGCCTGTGCATTCAAGGAAATGTTTAAACACATGTCCAAAAAATAAGTTGACAAGAGATCATTGTCTTAGCTCTTTGGCTGTTTAAATACTTTAGTATACGTGCACAAGCCCTCCCACTGTAGTGAGGAGTCTTGCGAGCTTTAGGATAATCACATTGCTGAACAAGAAATTAGAAGAAGTGCTGTTGTTGGTGCCTGTCACCAACAGTATCATAGGAGAATGAGATGCTGGAGAATCTGTTACTGAAGAGAATGTTATTTATTCGTTATCAGTGGGTGTGAGGTCATTTTCCCAGCTGAACTCTTCAGCAACTAGTGTTAAATTCCTTAAAAAATGATGAAAAGGAAAACCTGAGGTCCATGTTGCCCATAACTCCATGCTAACCCTATAATCCTCCTTCTGTGAACTTGTAACTATGCAGTCTCCTTTTCAGAAATGTATCTGTTTATAACTGACTGATTGGTTTACCTCCTTCTTAGTTGGCAACACTTACTTTACACTTCCAATTGTGTTCTGAGATTTTTATATTTCTTTCTTTTGGCATAGCTCCTCTAAAGAGTAGCTCTAGTTTATTATTCAGTCTTTGCAGTATTAAACATATAATTATTTAAGGCACACAGATTTTTTTTGGTAATATATGTTTAAAATTTTATGTCTCTATATGTGTGTTTTTAAGAAATTAATGCATTTTAAAACAGATCACCTCACCCAATAAATAATAATTGTGGTTCTCATTATTCTGAGCATGCAGCAGAAGCTATGGTTTTTAGTTCCCCGTGGTTCATACTGTTACAAGTATATTGAAAGAATTTCTACTTTTCCTCCTCGTATTTCCCTTAGTGCTTAATGCTGAGGACTATATGTACTATGGTGAAGGTGTATTGAAATGTTTTACACAGCTGCCTTACATAAGCCCGGCTAAAATGCATATTTTCCCTCTCACTGACTGACATACCTTCCGTGTACTAGGACGTGCTGGTCAGTTGCTTTGGCAGTGTGTGTCCCACAGTCTTGTAGTAATCACTGTTCAGTTGAGTCTGAACTTCACCTTACACAGGAACCAATAGTGTTGTGTGTTGATGTGTTTCTCAGTTGTTGTTTATGATTAAGAATGAATATAGAAATTCATTGCTTAGACTTTCATTTCTGAACTTTATTTACTTCTTGTGTTCCATTGTATTTCCCTTTGGGAAGGGAGTTTAAACTTGTAATGAGTCATCCTTTTGCTCACTGTATGCTTCCTTTCTTGTTAGATTTTCCCCTGTTTATTCTATTTGGTCATATAAACACATTCAAAACTGGTCAGCTTCAATAAGCAGTAACAAGCCAAGAAGAGTAATCTAAGAAGACACTTTAGATTTTCATGTTAGTAACTCCTTTTTTTCTTTAATTGGTTACAAATATCTGACCTTTTAATTCATCGACATGTTTATATCTAGTAATGAGCACTGTTTCCTTCTGTTGGGTTGTTAACTCCATGGAGTCTTTTATTCTATGTAAGAAGTGGCTGGATACATTGGTTTTAAGTAAATAGGCACATGTTTGTTGTTGTTGGCTTCAACAGTAGCTAGTAAGTGTTATAGCATGCTGCCAAGAGACAAGCCAGTCAAACATGTTGAGTTCTTGAGGCCATAGATAAGCATTGAATCTATGAAATACATACATGAAACATGTTACAACAATTTTTCCCATGCCTCTGTGGTCCATACTTTACTCTCATGCTAATGTGTTGTGCAATAGTTTTTAAGCAGTCTTCCTATGCACCATTCATTTTTATTTATTTGCACAATTAGTTTCGAGTGTGGTAGAATGAAAAATGTTTGTATGGTTAAGTTAAAATGGAAAATAGCTTATAGATTGTTCTGAAAGTTATTCATTAAAAAATATGACCATTGTGACCGAGGTTGTCTCTCATTCACTTTTTTTTTTTTTAAATTATAGATGATATATCCATTGAACCAATAAAGACTCAAACATAAACTGCTTATTTTTATGTTTATTGATACCTTTTAGAATGATAAGAACTAGAATTTAAGTAAAATACTAAAAATAACTTGCTTTTTTTCTACTGTAGGATTTGTAATTGCTGTTTCAGACCCTTTAAAACATATTTATTACAAGTTTTTCAAGTTATAGAAATTCTGGTTTTATACCCCCCAAAACTTTAAGTTGAAAACATAGTATTTCTAGATTAAATAGTGTATAATTTGATGGAAAACTATTTCTGAGGAAAAGTTAAAGAAGAGACATTCTTTAAATTGTAGAACTGTGCTATATCTACTGAAACTACGGCTACTAGACATTTCATTTTGTATTTCAGTTTTCCTAGGCTAAAGATGAATGCGTTCTCTACTAATAATATAAGCTCAAAGAATTAAAATCTAACAGGCAAAATCACAGAAAGACTTCAGCACAAGTTGAATATACATGTGTTTTATACAGTAAGTATATTTTTAGTACAGAGGTCAGTTGATTTTTGAAATAGATTCTTACTATTGGGTAGGTCTGGGAAAAGGTGAAAGTGAGAGGTAGAATGCTCATTTTTACTTAGAAACATTTTGATTACATATTGAAATGTCCATTATTACTTTCTCTTATACATGAATTGCTTCTGTTGCCACTAGTGGGTGCGTTTGTATAGCTTACTATTCTTGGCCTCAAGTCATTTATTTATTTGTAATTCATTCAATTCTATTAAACATTCCATTCATTTTCATCTCAAATGATATCCCACTTCCCTGTTATCCCTCCTCAAGCCCCTCCCCCCTCCCTCCCCTTTGCCTCTATGATGGTACTCCCCCCACACGCCCACCTTCTCCTGCCCTACCCCTCCATCTTCCCCTTATGCTGGAACATGAAACCTCCACAGGACCAAGAGCCTCTACTCCTACTGATGTCAGACAAGGCCATTCTCTGCTACCTATGTCTCTGGAGCCATGGATTCCTCCCTGCACACTCCTTGGTTGGTGGTCTAGTCCCTGGGGACACTCAGTGGTCCGGATAGCTGTGGGGTTGTAATTCCCCTCTGCTCCTCCAGCTCCCCCACCATGGTCCCTGAGCTCAGTCTGATGGTTGGCTCTAAGCATCCACATCTGTGTTGGTCAGTTGCTGGCTGAACCTCCTAAGGAGCTGTCATACCAGGTTCCTGTCAGCAACTACCTCTTGGCAAGGGCAACAAGGCTTTGGTGTCTGCAGACAGGATGGATCCCCAGGTGGGGCAGTCCTCGGATGACCCATCCTTCAGTCTCTGCTCCATTTTTTGTCCCTGTTCTTCCTTTGGACAGGAACATTTGTGAGTCAAAAACTTTGAGATGGGTGTATGGCCCCATCCCATGACCGGAGACCGTGCCTATCTACTGGATGTGGTCTCTATCTCCCCTTCTCTGCTAACGTCATCCCTGTTGGGTCCTGGGAGCCTCTCATTTCTCTGGCATCTGGGACCCTCCAGTGGCTATCCCCAGTACTTCATCCCCTCTGTTACATATTTTTATTCGATTTCCTGACACTTTGTACCATTCTACTGTCCCCTCCAGTACCTCCTTATTTCCGCCCCCTCTGCTCTTCCTCCCAGGTCCCCCACCCTCCATCATTTTTAAAGGTTTCTCAGAGTTTTGATTTGTGCAACAGAATTGCACGGATTTATGAGTAACTTTTTGTTGCTTCTGTTAGTATTATTTTAGACATCCAGATATATTAGAAAGCTAGTTTAAGCATTTGGGGTACCACCATGGGAGTAACTTAAATACTTTATTGTCTTCCAACAAGTCATTCAAGACTACTGCTTGCCAACTACTCTTTTAGCATTTCACCTTAGTATATGAACAATGCAGCAAAGATAGCAAATTTATATTTAATTGCTAAGAAAATATACTTTCACATACTGTAAACTTTCTAAATGAATATATAGTATGTTTATACCCTTTTTGAAGCAAGGAGAGAGGATTATAGTTTTCAGAATTAGCCGCTTACGTGTGACAATATCTTGTCTAAAACTCCTCCTCATGTGGTATTCAGGCTTCTATAGGTGTGCATGATACTTTTGTGAAACTTACTGTGAAAAGTACAGTTAAACTTAAGTAAGATTTTAATGAAATTAAATAGGTTTTCTGAAATTTACTCAAGACATTTGAAAACCGTCTGTTTCGTTATACACTTTACTTTAACTGGATTTTACTCTACTTGAAATAAAAATAAAACAGTTTGATTAGCCAGTAGGTGCTTGTCTTGCCACTGTATGCAGCTAGGTGTTGGCCTCGGTCTTATGCAGCTTTGAAATTCTGTAAAACTTTCCTCTACTGTTTTTGTCTCCCAGTTATTTTGGCCAGGAAACATACTTTTAGTAGAAAGTGATTTTGTTTACCAGTCCCCTCAAACTTACACTGCTTACATGGAAATTTCATGTAAACTTCACAAGAAATGAGTTTTAAATTTTATTTCTCAACTCTTTGTAAAGACTCCACTTATCTAGTATTTCAGAGTAGAATAACTTTCGGAGTCTAGTGTATTATAATGTCAGAAAGGCATTTAAGCAAGCATTATATTTATGTCCTTCTGATATTTTATTTACTTGTTTGTTTATCTTGGTCCATTTAGTAAATATTGTCGTAGTTCTCTGTGTCTCTTGAGTGACTGATGTTCCTGGTGCGGTTACCAGGAAGCTTTTTGTTTTGGATAAAAGACTTAAAGACTCACCTCCCCCATTGCTTAAGTAGAAAGCAATGAACAATATAAGAAATTAAACATTGCCTAGGTAACTTTTAAAGGTGGAGAAGCTTGGACTGTGGTGGTTTTAAACTTAAATTTTGTTGATATTTATAATGAACATTTTGCATTCTTATGGGTAGTGTCTTGGAAATGCTCCTGTTTTGGTGAATTTAGTCTGCTTAGCTTTCCATCCTTTTTCATACTAAGGGTATGTATGACTTATGACTGTAGACAACTGAGCAGATCTGTATTAGGATTCTCCAAAACTAATAGTTCATACACACACACACACACACACACACACACACACACACACACACGTACATATACATACATACATATGTATATATTGATATTGTGCTACTATAGATATGTATGTGTACTTGTATAAATATGCAAGAGACTTGCAAAATTTAATTTCCCATCAGAGGCTGGATCTGTAGTCCTATCGGAGTTCCCATCACACAGAGACCACCTGTAGAATATGGAAATTAACAGCAGCTCACTTCAGTCAGTGATGCAACTCCAGGCCAGCATTAAAGGCTCCTAGTCTTTGGATGTTATTCTTGAAAGTTCACATTCAAAAACTGCACAATCTGGAATCTGATATCCTAGGACCCATAACAATTGTAAAACTAAATTAATTTTTATTTTTTAAAGGTACCTCTACTTAAGAACCTAGCGTGCTCATGTATGCACACTTTATCCTCTTTTTTGTTTTACCTAGGTCTTCAAATAGGACCATAGACCACTGAGTGATTCTGCTTGTCATAAAGGTGGGTCTTTCCCACCAAGCACACTGAGCAACATGACAGTAGTCACTGGAATCACACCTATAGATAGTCTTATGGTATACTTTACCAATTGCTTAAGTGTCTCAATTCAGCTAGTTGACAAGTTTAATAAAACCTCACGCCTGGATTGTTAAACAATGTACAGTAAGCAGTAGTAGTCATTCCCTGCACATGATGGTGGAATAAGGAACGAGGCACTCGGTTTTAGGAACAGCCATAGCAAACAAGTAAGAGGTGCCCTTGTGGCAAGTTCTGTTCTCTGAGAGAGCACCTAAGCTGGCTGGCCTACTCAGACTGAAGTACTATGACGCCTGTATTTGCTGTTTTTGATTGAACATCCAAACATGTCTGCATGGCTTTCCCAGAGATTCTTTTAATTATTTAATAGCTTTTAATAAATGATCGTGTTTAACTACCTTGGGATCTGCTCTTTCATATATAAAATCTTCAACCAATGTGGTCTTTACCTTATGATTCCCTTCTGTAATGTGTGGAGTTCTGGAAATAGTACTTAAGTCTATAGTGTTTAGTGTGAACTTTATAATATGCTAAGTTGAGACATCTTCTCCATCTTAAGTATGCTGTTGGATGATCAAACTGAATTTTTAAAAATTGTATCTTGACTATACATAATGATGTATGATGCCAAGCAAGCTCTTAGTATATTATGGAATTGGCTAATGTAATATTTAAATGTTAGGTACAGTGAATATGAAAGTAAAACTCATGGCAAGTTTGAACTTTAGAAATTGTAATGGAGGAAGTTTGAAAATAAAGATGATTAAATATAGGATACTGTGATACTACTGTGGAGAAAAGCCCAGGTATGGAAGTGATTAGACAGAAGACAGGAAGGGGAGGCAAAGTGAGTTACACTTTCGACAGGACATTAAGAACCATTTTTATTGAGGCAGTAATATTTGATTACAAGCCTTCAAACAGGGTGAGCTAGATTTTTATGCAGCTGTTTATTTATCTTAACTTCTAGTTGATTCTGTGAAAGAATATTCAATATGCTCGAAGCTTGTGGGAAGTCGGTACTTTCAGAAGGGGTAAACATAGTTGACAGAATGCTTGCCTAGCACACACAAAGCTTTGGATGCAGTCCTAGCACATCCCAAAATGAGCTTCAGTGGCACACTCCTGTAATCCTAGCACTCGGGAGCTAAGTCAGTCGCATCAGGAAATAAGTTTTCCTGGACTGTTTAACAAGTCTGAGGCAAGCCCAGGATTTATGAGACTGTCTAAAGACCAAATGAAAGGAAAAGCCAGAAGAGGACTTGGATTTACTCAGATTAAGATGGGAGTAAGAAAATGACATGATATGAACTACGCATGTATTCTAAGTATATATTCTTTGGTGTCTAGTTGGTAAAAGTAAAAAGTAGTTGTCTTATTCTTTAAAGTGGCTGAGTGTATCAAGGTATTCAGAGTGCTCAGTTTTTAAGCAAGTATTATGCTGTAAAGCTGAAGGTATGAAGTGGTTTCGTCTCCTCATCATACAGTTCCCTCAGGCCTAAGCTCAGGTCCTTTAAGAACTTACATTAAAACTCCATCTGCTCTTGACTCAGATGTTCAGCCTTATTGTGGAGGCAAAGTTTATAACTGATTACACTTTTTTAACGCTGTACCAAACATTCATAAGTGAGCATTCCTTTCTTCCTCATTAATTCTATGATAATTTTAAAGGGACTTTCACAGGTAAGGGACAGAGATCTCTCCAACCTATGTCATCTTGAGAAAAGAGTTGGCAACAAATTCCATGTGGATTAGAAATGCAGTGATCCTCTAAGTTCAGATGTCGGTTCTTTACTAGTGCTTCCCTATTCCTTCAGCTTACCAATGCCTAAGCTAACTTCTCAACTTTAGTTCACATTGACTTGGTGCAAGGTCACATTGGAGTGATTCACAGTGAGCCACAGCCGAAGAGTCAGGATACTCATTAAACAATAATAGCATAAACTACAAATAGCTGAATCTACTGTAATGCCCAGGATAGCTTCAAAACCCAGGATTCAAGGAATCCTCCTGCTTCAACCGCCTGCAAATGTACATCAGTGCTCACCACTTCTTTTCTATCTAGGTGTTGGATGGTAGTTCTCAGTGTATTTCATACCAGCAAGGCACTGGCAGACAGGCTGGCCTGTTTAGCCCAGCTATTCTCATCCCGACAGACACTCTGACTCAGACATCTGAAAACTCTTCACAGAGTTTGCTAAATTCCCATGGCAGGCTGTTGCCACACATATCCCACGCTTCCAAAATTCCATGGCTGACTGGTGTGCCCTGCCACTGTACCTTTCTCTGCAACCCAGTTGAGATGCTGAGTCAAGGAAAACACCACACAATCTTAGTTTAGGATCAGCGGTAACACAATCGCTGATTTGTAAGCTAGTCTATGTTAAATCCTGTGGTGGCGGATGCGCTCCACCACCTAAACCAGGACCTCTGGCTACCTACATTATGGCCCCATGCTCTCTCCTGTCCAAAAGGAAATTTCCTTTCTCCTGCCTTCCTTCTTTCTCTCCCCAACCCGGAAGTCACGCCTACTTCTCACCCAGTAATTGATCCCTTGAAATCTTTATTCATTAGGGGAAGAATCTGCCACATGAGTGCAGTAGCACACCTATCTTTTTCGTTGTGTTATGCTACAATAGTTTTATAGATACTATTATTGAGTGAATATTCAGGCTAAAACCGCTCATAGAAAGTAATATTCGTAACTCAAAATACCATGGGGATTTTGAAGAGCAGAAAACTGGGTCTAGTCCTGTTATCGTAGTTTATTATAGAGTCATATAATTTCTATCTTTAGCAACTTAGATTTCATTCTAGACTGTTTTATCTGAATTACTTAGATGGATTTTAATAAGATGTTGGCACAATGCAGTTCATCTGTTTATCCATTAACCATACCTTTTTCTATGAGGTGCATAATAGGCACAAAAGCAATACATTCATTCAGAGGTCATTTTAAGCAAACAAGTTATTCATGTAATAATTATATTTAAAATAAAGTACTAGGATATATTTTGTCAACTCAAAATGTATATTCCTTAAAGTCCTATGAACAACTACAGGAACAAATCTAAACAGTAACTAGGTTTAGCAGAACCAATTGCAATTATGGATAAATGTAGCCTGGAGTTTCTATACCCCACTTTAAGCTCCAGGAGGATGTGCCACCAGCCCCTGCTCTGGTTACCTCGGATCTGCGGATGAAACACACACACACACTCACACACACACACACACTTAGCTTATTTTTAATATGCCTTTTGCTCTTTGGCCAGGCTCTTCTATGCCTCCCTCCTCTAGCCTTTCCCTTCACTCCCAGATCAAAATCTCTAAATCTGCCCTCAATCTCCTACCTGCTACCCCAGGCCCAGTAGGGGAAGTGGCCAATGGACACTCCACAAAAGATCTTACATGGCCAGTGGCTCTCTCTCCCTCCAAAACGTGGTGAATTTCTTTCCCCCTCCTGTATCTACTGGCCTGCCTGTGGGAACCTGGAAGTCCTGCTTCTTCTTTCCAGCCATTGGCCTCTAGCATCTTTATTGATCGATCAAGAACCAACTGGGGAACAGGACCTTTAGTGTTCTAGATCAGAGCATCAGAAGCACCCCTACAGATAAAGGTAATTAAAATTTAAGCAGTCTGAATAGAATTTGAAGGATACTTCTAAGTAAGAACTTAATAAACACACAAAGGTCCCACTAGTACAAAGCATACTAATAATAAATACCACTGAATTTAAAAAGAGGCGTATATTTCTGTGAAATCTTCGGGGTAGGATTGATGGAATATCTTGAAACTACCTGTAAGTGGAAGCATGGTCTGAGAGAAAAAATTCAGGTTCAGGTTTTCCATGTTCACCTATAAGGGAACTATCAGGATGAAGACTACTTTGCCTCTGTGCACTTTGCCAATTGCTAGGAAACAATGAGGGCAACAGAACATAAAAGTGTGAATAACTTCTGATGCACTTAGCATACATGGTGAATTAACTGTTGGAACAAGAACAAGTTTTACTGTAGGTAAAACTACAGTTAGTCCTTCAAGAGTGAGTGATAAGAACCAATGAAGAAATTTAAACAATTTTTAATAAGTATTTTAAAATATTATCCTTTATTTTGCCACAATCAGAATATTGTTCAATACTGCTAGGGAGCCATTCAGACAGCTTCGAAGGTATATGGTTTATCTTTGAACATGCAGACGCTTTCAGTTCTCTAACTAATGGCTTACCCATTTTACCAGTTCTTCAAGATAAGGACTGCCACTTAGGAGATCTAAGTAGGCTATGGAAAGTCCATTAAAGAAATTGAGTTTCTTAAAGTATCACGTGTTCCAAACAACTTGAGAGAACTGTTTTCTGGGCAAATGGTGATTATGAAATGAACTTTAAACAATCTGTGCTTCTCTCAAAACTGTGTTAATCCCAGCTATCTGTACCATTGAGTAGAACATTATATGACTGGGGAAAAGGAGGCACAAGAAGGCATGGCCAACCACACGTGGAAGGTGCCAGTGGAGCAGGTGTAGATCAGATACATCCAGCATATAGATTGATAGATGCTCAAGTGGCTGGGAAGAGCAAGGGCAATTGGAGTTCAGTACAAGCAAACCCTCATTTCTTTCAGAAATTTGGCCTCTGCAGGATAGTGTTTGTACTGGCTGGTTTGTGTCAACTTGACACAAGCTGGAGTTATCACAGAGAAAGGAGCTTCAGTTGAGAAAATGCCTCCATGAGATCCAGCTGTAAGGCATTTTCTCAATTAGTGATGAAGGAGGGAGGGCCTCTTGTGGATGGTACCATCTGTAGGCTGGTAGTTTTGGGTTCTATAAGAAAGCAGGTTGAGCAAGCCAGAGAAAGCAAGCCAGTAAGGAACATCTCTCCATGGCCTCTGCATCAGCTCCTGCTTCCTGACCTGCTTGAGTTCCAGTCCTGACTTCCTTTCGTGATTAACAGCTATTGGAAGTGTAAGCTGAATAAACCCTTTCCTCTCCAACTTGCATCTTGGTCATGATCTTTATGCAGGAATAGAAACCCAGACTAAGACAAATTGGTACCAGCGTAGTGGGGTATTTCTGTGACAACCTGACCATGTTTGGGGAGGACTGTGGAAGGACTTTGGAACTTTGGGCTAGAAGAGCCATTCGGTGTTAAGAGCTTTGTGGGATGTTGTGTACGAGCTTGGAAGATAATGTTGAGGACAGTGCAGAAGATGGAGGCCTGGCTTGTGAAATTTCAGAGGGAAGGTTAAAGACTCTTATCAGGGCCATTGCTAGTTTAAGATTCTGTAGTTTTGGTTAGCTGGTGCTGAAGAAATCAGCTGTGATTAACAAGATACCAGAACTACTAAAGCAAAACCATTGCATTACTGGGACTATTGATGTTGGTTAGCTGGAGCTGAAGGATCAGATGTGAATTACAAGATACCAGAACTACTAAAGCAAAACTATTGCATTGTTGGGACTATTGATGCTGGTTATCTGGAACTGGGAAATTGGCAGTGATTGGAAAGAGACCAGCATCACTGAGGTGAAATCTTCTGGGAAGTGTTTTCTGAGAGCACAAAGGCTGCATTCCAGAGATAGCCAGGTTGTACCTTGTGCTGTGGCAGGACTTGGTAAAGTGTAAGAGTCACCCAGGTTGTACTGGTTTTGAAGGCACGAAGGAGTCATGGAGAGCAGCTGAGGCCTGAGCACTGTGAGAGGCCGAGGAGGCCATTGGTGAAGGTGCAGCCTCAGTTGCAATTCACAGCCCAGGACTGAAGGGGTCATGCAAAGGAGGTGAGGCTTGGCACCATGAAGAGAGCTTATGAGAGGCTGTTGGTAAAGTCTACTTGCAGCAGAAGACAGCAGTGCTTCGGAGATGCCAATACCATGAGATGACCACTAAGAACAGCAGCAGCAGTGGAGCCATTGCTCTGGGCATCTGGAGCCTAGAAGACAAGGTGTGTGCTACAAAGGGCAGAGCTGGAGAAGTGATTCAAGACCTTGGAGGAATCCAGAAGAACATGAGTGGATCCCAGACCTTGGACGATTGGAGTTTGATTTTGCTTTTGACAGTGACTGTGCCCTGATATATTTTCCCTCCTGAAGGAAGAAGGTATTTTAGTGGAGCCCACAGTTAAGAGACTTCATTGTAAAAAGGCTTTGAATTCTAAGAGACTGAATATTTTTAAAGGAATTGAAATTTTGATATGTAAGAATTTGCAAAGACTGTGGGACTTTTAAAGTTATTTAGATCTTGGGGATGAATAAGAAAGTAAGGGTTGAGGTTTAATAGTGATGTATTTGGGTGTCATGTTGACAAAGAGTCAGTTGTACTGGCTGGTTTTGTGTCAACTTGACATAAGCTGGAGTTATCACAGAGAAAGGAGCTTCAGTTGAGAAAATGCCTCCATGAGATCCAGCTGTAAGGCATTTTCTCAATTAGTGATCAAGGTGGGGAGGGCCCATGTGGATAGTACCATCTGTGGGCGGTAGTCTTGGGTTCTATAAGAAAGCAGGCTGAGCAAGCAAGCCAGTAAAGAACATCCCTCCATGGCCTCTGCATCAGCTCCTGCTTCCTGACCTGCTTGAGTTCCAGTCCTGACTTCCCTTTGTGATTAACAGCTATTGGAAGTGTAAGCTCAATAAACCCTTTCCTCCCCAACTTGCATCTTGGTCATGATCTTTGTGCAGGAATAGAACCCCTGACTAAGACAGTGTTGATTCCAATTACTACTGAATGAAGACAGCAAGCCTTTCAAAGAAGGATTTGAACAGGTACGTACATAGGATATATGTAGGCATCTTGTAAAAGACATGAATTTAACATAAAAAAGTGTTCCTAACTGAGCATGTTGGCTGTTTCTGCAATTCCAGCTCTTGGGAGGCTGAGACAGGAGCATCATAGCCAGCCTTAGATACAAATAAGACCCTACTGTAAAACAAGAAATTAGTGTTTCTTCTCTTAACAAAGTTGTAGGGTCCTAGTCTCATACTGAATCTTGGCATGAGTTTGTTAAAGGACACATGTTCAATGAAAATGGGATCAAATGGCAGTGCAACAGTGAACACTCTCAAGATTAAGTGAGCCTGACAGTGTTAACACAGGTCATTTATTTTAAAAAGAGACACTATCCAAAGTGGGCAATTGGTAGTGTATGAAAATACTTTATATAGATAGATAGTTAGATAATGTCAAAATTAAACATATACATTAATTAAAAGTATAGCATATATTATTCTTTTAAAAATATGCTTCTCAAATTGAAAATTCAGTTATACAAGCTTTATTATACATAAATGACAAAAGTGACTGAATACTAAGGTTCAGTATCTTTGGACTAAGTGCATTTCTATCTTTAAAAATACTTTTATTTAAAAATATCTGCTATGCTCTTTACTGACGTTATGTGTTATACATTCATATTTAACTACATTTGTTGATACCTTAAGTGCCTTAAACTTATTTTTGCTACTACTGCTGATGCTTTAAGATATGACTCTTGTTTTCAAGAGCATTATCCATCGCTGTGAGCCCTCCAGTACCTCCAGTCTATAACAGGACAGTTCCACTCTTCTGGTGGTTCATCAATGTATGGTTGACCTTATCATCATTCTGCTAACAAAACAGTGGTGACTCCAAATCTTCACAGTCTTCGTGTTTGTAGAGTTGATAGGACTTGATAGTATTAGAAATATTTGGAAATGTTTTAAAAGCATTGCACATGACATGATTGTTTTACAAAAGCAGTACAGTTGATAGATCTCCATATGTATATGCTGACTGCAGCAGTCAGCTGCATTTCTAATATCCGTCATCTAGTACCTCACTGTGGATTTCCCAGCTACTCAGTTTATTTGACCAGAAGGCATCCAGAAACTGGGAGGGTTCAACATCTCCAAATATATAAGCCAGTAGATTCTTGGAGGTTGTTTCTTCATGTCCTGTTTATATACTGCCCTTCAAAATTTTATTCCAACAGGTTTTTATCTCTCTCAGTAGTCTCTTTAGGAAACATGGATCATTCTTTTTCTGTTCCTTTAAGTTTTTTTCTTCCTAGGAAATAAATTCAATAGATTAAATGTAATATTTTAATAAAATGAGTCTCAAAATATTTTATTTTTATTTTTCATCGCATTAGATGAAAATGCTATTTAGTATTCCCTAATGAAGACCCTTGCAAGGAATCTTAAACTGTGACCTGTGTTGAAAATTATGATTTATAGGAAAATCAAGGCCTCTATGCTTAATGTTTTATATGTAATTTTCACCCTGCAACAGTGGACACAACAGTCTAAACTTTCATAAATGACACATTTTTAACATAATGGAAATGAACTTTTTATATAATAAAACAATTTTATTGAAAAGATTTAACACAGGGTATTTAGATTAGTAATATTATACCTGATTCAACCTGTTATCTTAAAATCTGGTATGAAAACTTAATGTTTAATAAAGTATGGCTACTATCTGTCTCATACGTTGGTTTTTCTCACCTAATTGAGAACTTTTAAATGCTCTCAGTACAATGTGGAAAGAGATGCTTGTATACAGCAGATACTGGAGAGCAGTTATCATATCCCTCTGAGTCATGTGACAGACATAGTTGAGTGGTTCTTCATGGAGTGAAGAATTAACTAATTGAGTATTTTCTAGGTCATATATTATTCTCAGTACTTCATGTGTCTTACTTTATTCTCTCTACTGGATAAATCTATAATGTTGATCTTTTTACTTCATTCTGCAAATGAGGATAATACACCACGGAGAGGTTGGAGCCAGTGTGACACAGTTGTAATGCATATATCATAAGCTCCTCTTTTTAAAATTTAGTTACAATTCATATCTCTATTAGTTATAGACTTAAGTACCACAAGGATGTAACTTATATAACTTCAAAGAGTAGATGGCAGATTTTGAAACGAAATATGTTCATTATTCTCTTCAGTGGAGACAAAGAATCTTTTAACTTCCAATGGAACTGCACTTGCCTAAGTTGCTGTTCTTGAGTAGGAAGAATGCAATTGGTGCTTTCATGACAATAGTGTTGGTATAACACATGTCCGTAAGTGCTACATCCTTAGACTGAATCAACTGCAATTTGGATGTACTTGAAGAAAAATGCTCCTGTACTGAACATGTGTATACTAGTTTTCTTGTCATTATTCTTCAAACCACACATAATAACTGCTTATCATTCACATAGCTGGAGGAATTTTAAGAAGCCTACACACAATTTAGAGTATATGAGAGACTATGCGTATGTTATATGCAGAAAGGCCATCATTTTCTGTAAGGACGGTGAGCATGGACAGAACTGTTTGTGAGATTTCCTCACCATTCACCACGGATAGTTATGTATAATGATACATAATGCAGAAAAAGTAGGTGGAAATAAATCTCGCTTTTACCTCTGAAATTCTAACCTTTCTAAATTCTGGGCCAAGGCTCTTGTCATTTTTATGTTGCTTCTGGGTCATATATTTGTGTACTTTGAATTTTATTTTTCAAGTTGGAATGTCTTTGGCTTTCTAATGATGTGTGTAAAAACTCACCTGCTTCCTAACAAAGAATCATTATGTTTTCATATCTGTGTTGATAAACAACTTAACAAAAATGGAAATGTAAAAAAGAATCCATAGCCCACAAACCAGCGTGATCATTGTTCAGTGTCCCAGACTGGTTAATCAAATGGACTCTCTGACTTTGCAGCCAAGGTATGAGTTGCTTTCCAAAGTCTGAGACTTCCTTCTAGAGTGGGGAAGTGCTTCTCAACTTGAATTGATAAGCAGCACTTAGAGTTCTGTAACAGTAGCGGTAGGCAGGGAATGGCAGTGTCCTGAACAGGAGTAATGCAATGTGGCTCACAACGAACAGTCCACTCTCACCTTGCTTGTGCAGTTCACCAGTGTTTGTGTGCCTCGTGAAACTGTTAGCAAGTGGACATTGAATTCTTCACTGATATTCATTTTAAGAAATTGCTTCAACTTGCGAGCAGCACGATTCAGGAAAGCAGCTTCCTATTAGAAGAAAAAAAACCCGAAAGAGCCCTTAACATAAGGCTAGAGCCCGGTCCTTAGTTACACCCCACCTCTGCCCCAGCTTTCTATTTCTGTTCCAGTTAATCACATGACTGACGAGTAACAGGAATGACGACGCTGTTTGGCTACAGGGAAACAGAGGACATGAAATGCCTAGAGTCTGGCTTAATGATTATCTGACTTTTAAGTAGTCGTTTCTCTATTGTGTGCATGTGTCTTTGTCGTTTAGGGTGAACACATTACAAGACTATATATTTTTAACAGGACAACTGAAGAAGAAGGCTGCTGACAACACAAGTAAAGAAAGGTATGTGTGGGGTTTTTTGCTACAATTTGGAACACTTGAGCTCTGAAAGAATATCTGGTAGTAAAATATAAGAAAAAAGAAGAGCCATGTAACTTAAGACAAAAGCTCTTTTAGATAAATTTATTAAAAATGAAAAGAATTTATGATTATGTGATACTGTGAGATTAATAGCTGTGTGAGTTTTAGAAAGACTACCAAATGTCAAAGAGCATCTCTTGTTTCTTTGGGGAAAATTTATAAACTTTTGTATATGTTTTTCCATTGTAATTGACCAACTGGAGCTGACTTTGGCATAAACCTCAGCAAATATTAAAAAAAAATTAGACTGTCTAAAACTAATTTGTGTGTGTGTGTGTGTGTGTGTGTGTAATCATTTTCAAGAACTTTCCTTCATAAAACATTTAGGGAAAAGAGACATTTGTGCTTTTATAGTCATTGTTTTTAGTATTTTCAAGCAAACAACAGGAAATAAGGACAACAAATTATTATGTATTTTGTATCTACTGGGAACAAGATATCTGTAAAATTAACATATAATAGACCACAGTATAATATAATAGACAAATGGTAATCCTGTCATTAGTATACAAAGATCATGGAATTAATTTAATTATCTAGCAGAATTTTGTATAAAACTATGCTCATAATAAAGTCCAAATTATCATTACCTTTGTATCATCACATAGATGTTTTTTAAAAAAGTTTGGTTCATTATTCGGGCAATTGCTATCAGTTCCTGTCATTTTGTCCTGTAATAATATAAAACAACATCATTAAATGCAGAGAATGTCTCTAACATATAGTTATAAAATAACATATAACATTCTAATTCTGATACTCATATGAACACTTAAGGGAAGTAAATTTGCCTGATTCTACTGAATATGTACAATGTCATCTCAAATAAGATTCAGAATCGCTAAAGATCAAGCTGAACTAGCTCTGTCCAGTAGACTGGTGATTCCAGGCTATCAGAGAGTCTTAAAGATTTCAGAAAGCCTTAGTCTGGATAATGTCATTAAAACAGTAAGTAGAACAAGATCAAGATTTGTAAGTGCTTCTGATCTGCATCTGTTTGCCACTCAGGGGAGTGTGCATGGCTCATATTAATCATACAAAGGAGAAGTGGTCTCCTGACTTTAAAATGTATACATATACTGTTTTACCTATAGGAAGTAGTATCTGAACACATAATTGTTTAAAATTCAGCACTTAATGATGACCATTGTTCAAAGATTTCTGCAAAACCCTGTATTAAAGCTAATTTAAGAAAACAGTGACCGGGTTTCATTTGGCAGATGGGTCCCACACCCTCTAAATAGGATCACATCATACCTTTGAGAAGCATGCCTTTGGCAATGTGTCTGTACCAGCTACACAAGGCATACTGGAGTCATCACAGGAGCAAGACATATATTTTCTAAAATCCATTTTATAACTAAAGGTAGTGTACAGTTATTTGTCTACTAAGTCATTTTTCTATCAAGTTTTATTTAATCCCAAGAATGACATCAAATTATACATATATTTTAATTAAACATACAAGTCTCATATGAAATATGTCACTGAATTAAATTCTTGGAGCATTCTAGCAAATGCATAACAATATTTGAAAATAATTTTTGGTTAGACCAATGCAGTAAGAAATTTTAATACAATTTCATATGCCTACACAAGCTCTTTTTGTATGTTTACCAAGTATTTGACCAAAAATTAATTTTCATTATGATGATAGTATATCTTTGACATGAGCATTTACAATATCAGAATTGCCTTCTGAAGTCACTATTCAAGCCTATCAAAAGCAGCCCAGAGTATGAATTCATAACAAAAGAAAACAACTCCTATTTCTTGATTTAACAAGTATCAAAATAATAGACTCCTACAGGCATGTTGGTTCATGTAAACATTATTTACAGTTTATTATAAATATGGAAAAACCACAATAGAAAAGCCCAAATCAGTATGAACTGTGTTGTGAACTGCTCCTAGAAAAGGTCTTCGATTTCATTGGGTTGTACCTTGCAGTTTTTTCCTACCACATACTACTACATACTTGTCTGAATTGTTGATCTGTTGCTGTGAAGAGACACCAGACCAAGGTAACTCTTAGAAATTATTTAACTGGGGGGCTTGCTTACAGTTTTAGAGGTGTAGCCTATGATTATCATGGGAGGAAGCTGTCAGTTGTGGCCCTAGAGTGTTAGCTGAGAGCTTTACATACTGATTCACAGGGAAAGATGGAGACTGGGCCTGGCATAGGCTTTTGAAGCTTCAAAGCATTTCTCTTAGTGACACACCTCTGTAACAAAGCCACACCTAATCCTTCCCAAATAATTTTACCAGCTTGGAACTAAACATTAACATATGAACCCATGGGCCCATTCTTACTCACACCACCACATTCAGAACCCTGGCTCTCACAGGCCTCTAGCCACATCAGAATGTAAAATACGTCAGCCACCTTGAAAAGTATTCATAGTGTTTAGTTTCAAGATTGCTTACTATTCCAAAGTCCTGAGCCTCCTTGAGACTTAAGCCAATTTCTTAATTGTAAAACCCCATAAGGCAAAAATCAAAATGCTGATCACATACTTCCACATACAGTGGTGCAGACTATACATTACCATTCCAAAAGGGAGGAACAGGAACTTATTAATGAAACATTGAACCAAAGCAAGACTGAAATCCAGTAGGGCAAACTCCAAATTCTGCTTCTCTCTGCCCAACATCAAAGGGCTGAGTAGGTAGCTCTTCATATCTCCCACACTTGCCAGCTTTGCTGACTGAGGCACACTTATCTTTCATGGGCTGTTTCCACATCCTGCTTGCAGCTTCTTTCCTTTGCAGATACACCATACTGGGACTTTTCCAACATAATGGGGTCTTATCAGAATCTAGCCTTTACATTCACAGCTTTACACAATGGCTTCCCTGGACTTCTCTGCAGAGATTCTCCTGCCATGCACCTTTAACAGCTTTCCTAAACCATGGAATATTCCATAATACCTTTCCTGTATCCTACTTAATTCTAAAGCCAAGACTACATGGATGAAGCTGCCAACTTCTCCTGCTAGCTGAAGCTGAAACCTATGCCCTCCTTGAATTGCATTTGCATACACTTTCCATCCTTGTTTAGGCCAAAGAAAAATTTCAGGTGTTTCCTTTCCTTGGTTGCAGGATTATCCTAGTGGGGTCTTGCCCAGAGGTTGCTACCCCCTTTTTGTTTCATCCAGCATCAGGCTTTGAAGCTTCTATGATTGAGCTCCAATATCAAATGTCTTCTCTTTTTCTCCCCAAACTGTACATTTGAATCTTTCTGCCTTCCTTACTTCTCTCCATGTTAGATGTGCGTGGAGTGAATAAAATCACTGATTGACACAGTTAATATTAGGCCATCTTGACATCTCCTCTGCCAATGATATTAGTAGAAAATTCTTCAATTTAATCACAGGTGGGTTTGTTGGCAGAATGTAGCCAACATTCTTTGCCAAGAATGGTTTCTAGTCCAGTTGATATTGTGCTTTTCACCAGTGTCTACATAGTCCAAATTATCCTCAGCACTATTGTTTTCCATGCTTTTATGACATCAGCCCATTAAGCCCCACTTATTGTTCAATCAACTTTTCTTGTCCAAAGTTCTACAGTTTTCCAAACAACTGTACCTGTTATACCTCTATTTACAAACATTAATAACAGCACACACCTTCTACATCACTTTTTAAGTGTATTTATCCTTTAATAGTTTTGCTTTGTTTTATATTTTCTAAAAAAAATTTTACATATGCTTACTTAACAATGCATTAATGACCCTGAAATTTCCCCTGAAAATGCAAAAAGCTTCCCATTTTTTCTATTTTCTCTTCTCTGATATTAATCTTAACTCCTTTTCTGTTAGTTTCTCTGAGTGTAAGAAAAATGTTAGCATTTTTGACTGGTTTTATGGGTGATCTATTTAGTGCATGCTTGTATAAGAGTACAAGTGTGTGCTTACAATAGCACATGTATGGAAAATAGAGGACAACGCTTGAGCGTTCTCTTCTGTCTTCTAATGAGACCTAGGGATTGAACTCGTGTCCGTAGGTCTCCACAAAAGTACCTTTACCCACTAAGCCTTCTCATTCACCCTAATCTTGTTTTTTAATTTTTCTATTTTACTTTGCTTATGTTTTGTGTTCATTTATTATTCATTTATTCACATTTGGTGGAATCAATACATAGTACTTCTGACTTTATGAATGAATGTTAAAGCTAGATATTGTTCAGCTATTACTTAGCACTGCCTCCATTTTATGGGAGAATAAATCCACTTCCCATGACTGCTCTAGGAAATTACTGGAAACATGTTGGTTCAAAAAAAGAAAAAAGAAAGAAAGAAAGAAACAAATAAACAAATGCATTTTGTTACATTCCTAGAGATCAGAAATTTAAAATCAGCATCTAGTGAAGGTTCACAGGGAGCATCCATAATCTGGCTCTTCTATCTACTGCTGACTTCCAACATTCCTAGTGTTCCTGGCTTATGGCCATACCACCATATTCCATCATTTTGTATGTCTCCAGTCTCTCTGGGTTCTGTTTTAAAAAGCCATTTGTAATAACAGAGCTCATCTGGTTTTCCAGTATAATTTCCCCATGTCAAATCCTTGATTTAATCACATCTTCAAAGATTCCATTACCATAAATTTCTGAGACGAGAATTTGATACATTTAGGTGATATAATCTAACTTATTACAGAGAATTATGTTGTTCTTCTCATAAATATTGGATTTTACCTAAAGATTGACTCTTCGGTTGTGGACATGAATAGATTAGACCAAAGCATACTTCACTCTTGAGACTACACTCTTGTGATTTGTCTACATGGGGCCAAGCACCAAGAAGCAACTGGTTCATTATCTGTCACTGCATCATAAATTATAGTAATGGCAGCACAAATAATAAAAATAGTTATCCTATGTTATTTCTAAAGATTAGAATTTGGAAGAGGCTGCTGGATCCACATCTGCGATAAAATACCATTAAGAAGTTGGCCCTGTCTATTGTCACCAGGTTTTGACAAGAACTTAAGGATATATTTTCAAAGTACCTCACTGGTTTAGTTATGATAGGACCTCTCAGAGTTTCACCACTAGAGCCTTTCCATAGGCTTTCTGGAGTCCTTAAACATCAGTGTCTTCAAGTGTTTAACAAACAAAAGGAAGAGGTTTTCTACCTTTTCTGTAAGTTTTAGAAGACACACACTGCATTTTTCACTTTACTTCATTGGCTCAAATGGAACCATTCGTTCTAGTCTACCTTGAAGGGGAAGAAATTGAACTCTCTTTCAAAAGAAGTGTCAAAGACTTCTGTAGCCATATGTAAAAATGACCATATCCCTCCATCACATGACTCAAAATGAATCATTTGGAAATGATGAATCCCAGTGTGTATCTATGAATCTGAGAAATGCAAGTTATGTGCCTTCATTGTATAGTAAAATCTATTGATAGACATCAGTTATTTGACCAAAAATAAGGGAAGTTAGAGATAAAGGTAGTCAACAGGTCAGCTCTTCTATTACCTAGTTGTTACATTTTCTGCCACAGAATAGTTCTTTTAGTTTTTCTTACAGAAGAAAATGTCAGTAGTGCTCCCAGTGAATCCTCATTGGAGCACTCTGAGCAAATTTGTATGCATTTCTTGTATAAATGGCTTCTAGGTAGCATCTAAGTGCCAATTGGCTGCTTCCTTGCATTTATTTTTTGAGATTGATCCTCACTATCCAAAATATTTTTAAAAATACTTAAGATCAATCTTAAGTTTGGTTTTAAGATCAATCTTTAGTTTGGTTCTAGATTATGAAAAATTGTTTTCTACAAAAATGTTCTATTTTTTATTACAATCATCACAACCCATACTTGGACAAATCTTCATCCATCAAAGTCTCATGAGAGGGAGCTTATACAATGTTGAACTTATATTCTCTGTTTACAGAATCCTGTTTCAATTTTGCTACAAAATTTAGAACCGAACAGAGTGTATTTTGAACTGGCATTTAATCAATAATTTAAAAGAAAAGTCACTTAAACTTGATCAAGTACTTTTTAAGCATATACCATGTGAAATTTAGTAATGAAGATACATTTGTAAATATTACATATGGTTCATTCTCTCAATGTGTTATTGTTTTATGGCAAAAACAGATGTTAATCCAATAGCCACAATTAATTATCAACTTGGTAATTGTGAAATTATAAAAGATCAATGATATCATCCTGGTAGATTTTGTTGTTGTTAAAATGACCCAAAATATTTATCTTAGAAGGGAAACCTCAGTTGAGGAAATACCTTTAATATATTCCTGTAGGCTTGCCTATAGGGCATTTTATTGATTAATGATTTATGTGGGAGGACCTATCCCATTGTGGATGGTTCCAGCATTCTACAATAGCAAACTGAGCAAGCCACAGGGTGAATGCCAGAAAGAAGCATTTATTCATCGTCTCTGCTTCAGTTTCTCTCTTCAGACTTTCGTCTTGAGTGCCTGCTCTAACTTTCCTGTTTGATAGACCACAACTATGAACTGAAATAAACCTTTGTGCCCCAAGGTGCTTTGGGCCACGAAGATTAACCACAGCAATAAGCAAGTACCATGAAGGGCTACAGGCAGAGTGTACTTAGCAGTTCCCAGTAAGGCTTTGTTTAGGATCAGACCCCTGGACCAAATTCTGCAACACAAGTCACCCAGGGATAAAGGGACAGGAGGACTCAAAACATAGAAGGCAGGAATTATAATTAGCTTCCTCTAGAAGAAAGTGCCACGGCAGTGGCGATGGAATAAAAGAAATCAAAAGGAGAGAACATTTCTGATAAATTAACAAATATAGCATCCTAATAAAAAGAAAGGCCAGGAAAAAGTTACTCAATCATAAAAACATGTTAAGAAACCTTTCTAAATTCTAAAAGTAAAAATTAACACTTGATTATATTTATAGTGACAAACTGAGGAATGATGTGTTTCTGGGTAGCATATTAATAGCATACTGGATTGGCTTGGAAGGTTCAGTGTATCTAGTTAAATGCTGGAATGTTTATCATCTGTTATTACATAATGGCCTACTGATAGCTTAGGGTTGTTTTTTTTTTTT
>JADRCH010000305.1:1755493-1854323 GCA_019843965.1 Rhynchomys soricoides | reverse complement strand
TCTCTCTCTCTCTCTCTCTCTCTCTCTCTCTCTCTCTCTCTCTCTCTCTGTGTGTGTGTGTGTGTGTGTGTAAACTTAATAAGATTCTTACAGGCTTCAATGACCCTCAAAACTATCCTCATGACTAATAAGGGTGACACCTGCATGTTTCTGCTACTCTTACATCAATGAGTCTGGCCTGGTGGAGACCTTGGACCAAGTAACTCCCCCAATACAACCAGGACACATCTTCATTCTATTCTTTCTAATGGTCTTACTCTGCACATGGCTAGCCTCATTCTTCTTAGCCCCTTGCCACCTCTTCTTCACTCAGGGATGGATTAATAAAACTTTCTAAGTAATAATCAATCAAATGTTCCTACACCATTCCTCCGGATAAGCACGACCCCACCTGCTCCCAACATTCCCACTCCATACCGTCTGTCTTCATCAGAAAGTAGCTGGATCTGAATAGGCGTCTCTAGACCCAAAGAGGCTGGGATGTTAGGCTGCACAAGCTGTGAAACTCCGCTTGGAAGTTGCCCTCCTTTCCCCAACCCTGCCTGCACAGGGAACATTCTACCCCCACCCCCCAGCCAACCCCCCTCCCCCAACGCTTGGAAAAAACTCTAGGCTAACAAGTCATCACTCCTCATCACTGAGTTTCCTGCAACACACCAAGAGTGCCCACCCAGGGGCTCCGTTTTTGACCATGTGTGGACACCATCCCAGTTCCTTGCTGGCACATTATCACCTCCTGCCTAAGCTCTATAAAACCCCCTTGCTTTAGCTTGGATGTGTGACTTCACTAACCTCCACCTGTGAGATTGATGAACCCACCAGAGAGCAGATTCCTAATAAACCTGCCTTTATCTACTTTTAATCTGGCCTAATCTGGCCTTCAACTGCTTCAAGAGGAGGAGAAAATGCCAATCACTTTTAAACACCCATAGTCAATTGATAACATCTTGTCTGCTGCTATTCTTTCTGAAAGGCACTTTCTCATAACACCACTCATCTAGTCTTCTATTACTGTCCTTCACTGGGATACACAGTTATTAATTACTATTCAATTGTATCATCGACATCTAAATTTTTATAGCAACATGATTTTTATTCCATCTTTTGACTAATAGGTCTCCAAAAGTTGTAGTTTGTGGGGACCAGATAAACAAAAGAGGTAGGGGATGTGACTTGAACTCAAAGAAGAAAGTAATGATGTCATTAGTGAAAAGGGATTAATTTACATCTATATCTAAAAGTCATTTCAAAGGTCTATTTTCTATGTTTTAATAAGTTCATTTGGTTTACTTTCTAAGATAGTGAGTTTTCTTCTTCTTGCCAGTTTTCAGAAATATGTGCTTCCGAGATTGATGTGAACTTACAACTCACTGGGAGGCATTTTTTTTCAGTTTTTCACAGAGTTGCTTTGATGTGTGTGCTATGTGAACTTTTCAATTCTAAACTATTCTTAAAATATAGCCCTTCATCTGTAGACTATTTTAATTAAGTAAGGAATCTGCTGACAGAGCAGAGAAGTACAACACATATTTGAATATATTGTAATTACACACATACACACACACACACACACTAAACAAGGAGAGTTTAGCATATAGAGAATTGAGGATTTTGTGTGACTGACTAAATATCTGAGTTCCATTTCAACTTCCTGAATCTGATCTCTAAAAAAAAAACCTTCAAGTCTCTTTTAGTGTACGAGGCATATCTCTTGGGTTCCTGGATCTACCATCACTAGTGTGTACTTTGTTCTGTGATTACAGTTATTTCTTCCACATACAAGCACAGTAACAAATTAAGATTTTTCTGGTTTGAAGGTTTACTCAACACTGTTGTCCCAATGGCATTGGAATTCAGCATTTACCATGTTTTGATACTTTGGATTTATAGCACACTCCTCAGCCTTGCCTGAACTTTTCATTAGGTCACAGATAAGACAAACTATAGAAGCATGACAAGACGAGTGTTGGCTTGTAGGATTGTCTTTAAATCTCTCAAAGGGTTTGAAACTGGAGAATTTGTTTTCAGTGGGGAATTTGGTTAAGCCAGAATGATAGCTGTCTAAAACTTCTTGTTGGTTTTTAATGTAAGCCAAATAATACATTCAATTTTCAACTGCTTAAGTTATGAGGTCAAAGTGGACATAATAAAATTGGCTTCCTCTGTCCATCCAGTCATTTATCAGTTTCTCTTAATTTTTGAGATTACAAAGTAATTATTGATTCAGCCCATTTCTTCCCCCAAACCCTCATATATATCCTTCCTTGCTCTATTTCAAATTCATGACCTCTTATTTTATTAAGAGCTGTGCTCTATCTATCTATCTTCCTAAATACATCAATACAACCTGCTCAGTCAGTATAATCTTACTTGTATATATGTTTTCAGGACTGACCATTTGGATAAACAATTTGTATGCTCCTCTCTGGAGATGTCTATTTCTCCCACTCTCAGCATTTCTTAGTTGCCTGTAATCTTTTGTCTGGGGTTAAGGCCTTGGGGACTTTCCCCATCCTTCTTAGTGTTTCTTCAATGTCCTTTCCTAAGTCTATTTCAACTGATAATTCATTCAATTCTATAGCCATTCATTCTATATATATATATATATATATATATATATATATATATATATTCACTAATATATATGTCACTAGCAGTTTACAGTAGAGAATCTGGAGCCCAAAGAACAATTCTCCAAAACAATGTTTCTAGGGAAGGCAGGAGTCACATTTGATGCTCTGGTTGAGGTGTCTAGGGATTCAGCTGTTAGCTACTGAATTATACTTCCATCAACATAACTGCATGTACAGATAGTGAGAGGAAGTACAAAAAATTCATTGTCTCTGCATGAACTTCACCAAGGTGCTTCCTGGCCAAGCTCTGAAGCTACAACATATGCTCCTATTTCAAGGGAAAGAGTAACTATTTCAACATGTTATAAATTTATCTGTCAAGAGTCAGGGTAACAACACTTCATACCCACAGGCCGTGAGATTGAGAGCGTTCCATTTTTGTTCAAGAAGTGAATTTCACACTGAGGGGAAATTTCTAATTCTCCTTCACAGATAGGTCTTCAGGCCTCGTCCGTATTCTCAAGGCTGTTTGTCATTATTTTCCTTTACAAGTATACAAATATAATGCATGTTGATTCCTAAGTGAGGCAGCACAATTGAGGATCAGCAACTGAACCATTGTTTACTTTATGCCCCAACATAACAAGGTGGAAACTAAAGAACAGCACAGCACACAGCCTTGATGGAGTTCATGCCTCTAGTGAATTTTGGACCGAAAATGAAAGGAAAATAAACCACTCTCTTTAACTCTCAAGAGTTTAATATTTTCATATATTTTTACTAACACCTATGAAGCATGACCGATACAGATGTATCTCAGGAAATAAAGCCTCCTCGTTTAAATTACACTTTTGCTTTCCTCCGTCCTTTTATCTCTCCAGATTGCAGGTAATCCAGGGATTAAAGCCAAGAGTGAAGCAGAAAGTAGCAGTTTCAGAACCCAGGGCATTGCAAAGGAAACAGGGATCCAGTGTTTCTAATTGGATAGTAAACTCCTGAAGGGGCATCCTGACAGCAGCCTTCCATCATTTTCTTGGGGAGCCCCTCCGGTCTCTGCACTTTTTATTTGGTTTCTGACAAGTACTCCCTCATATGTCGGTTTTTGGTCCCCTAGTACCTAAGAGAATGGAAGTAATTGGACCTAAAACAGTAGGTAGGAAACCAATACCATGGAGCCTTAATAGGAAAGAGCCTTAGGCTGCCTCCTGCACTCCCCCCCCCCCCCACCAGGTTCTCTTGCTTGAAGAAGTATTTAAAACATCTGCATTTCCTTTCTCTTCACACTCCATTCTGTTCTCATCTTCTCTCTCATAGCATTTTTAAGCATTATATTAGTTCTAGCTACAAGTGGATTTCAGCCCCTGTCAACTCTGTTCTTGTCCACTATAAATCCTTATTTATTTCAAACTGATGTGAGCCTATTTGATTTGATGAGGGGGCTAGGAATTTGTATTCATGGGTACTTATAGTTCTGCCTCCCTTATGTAGCAAATATACAGAAGGAAAAAAATCTGGCCTTTTGCAATCTCAGCCCCAGGACTTAGGTTCCCAGCAAACAAGGCAACTTACAGCCTGGGTCGGAAACTCCCAGACTTTCTGAGGAGAGAAGAGGGGGTTTTCCAATGATCTGTCTTTTAGGGTTTAAAAGCGCATCCCGGGAGCAACTCTTTCATTCTCTATGAAGTTCTGAGCTGCGAGAGCCCTGTGACTCCCTGAACCCCAGGCAGCCTGTGAGTAACTTTGCACAGCCAGGAAGCGGGGAAGGGCTTCTTTGAAGAGGTACTGGCTAGGGGACAGTGTGTGGCTGAAAGCCACTGACTACTGAGTCTTGGATGCAGGGGGCCACTGCTTCGCGGCTCCGGCATTGAAGCACTGGGTCTGGGGATCTGAAAACCGGCTCGGGAACTGCTCCTCCCCGCCCTCCCAGGGTTATACGCCCAGGTGCCAATGGCTCTGAGCCACCCAGCTCAGCACGGGTAGTGGCTGACCATGGGAGAGGCCGTGCTCTCAGCCGGTCCAAAGTGCAAGGCCGGGCTATTCCCGGACGTGCAGAGGCGCGGGGGCGGGTGGCACCTCCCTGAGTGTCCCAGAGTCCCCGGCGCGCTAGGCGCACCTACTCGCGCGCACTAGAGAGCAGCGCTTACCATGGAACATGGTCTGCGAGAGGTGGATGTAGTCATGATGACTGAGACTGCAGCAGGAGCGGGCTCTCACCACCCATAATCACACCGAGGACCCCGGTCATCCGCCCAGTGGCCGCAAACCGGTGCTCGGCAGGGCAGTCCAAGCAGCTGACTCCTCTCACCCACGCCGCGCCTGGTCCATCCATCCCAGGAGGGGCCGCATGTATCACCGGCCACCCAGGCGCTCTGGCTTTGCCATAACTTCCGTAAGATCTGCCGGCAGAGTAAGCAGGGTACTTTCAGTTTCAACTTTGCGCTGGGTCTTCAGGTTCAATGTTTGGGTTTATACCCTCAGCGTCTTCCCCATGCACCTGGACCACGATCAGTGGTTGCTGAAAATTTCGAAAGTACCTCAGGAGAAGCCAGCTGGCCTTCTGGATCAGAAAGATTCGGTTAATTGGCTTTCCAAATGACTTCTAACCGCTTTGGCAACTCTGGGAGACTGGGAGCTAAAACCACCGGTTACTAATATGTCCACAGAAGCCACAAATGTGCAGCAGAGAACGCTCACTATTGCAAGTTAGCTCCGCTGAGAGAGGCGTCGCTGCTTCTGCTGCCGATGTGGCTGACGTTGCCAAGTCATCTTTAAAAAAAAAAAAAAAAAAAAAAAAAGGAAGTGAAGGATGATTAAGAGGGTCACGCCCTCTGCCCCTCTAAGCTCTCTAACTAGTGGTGTCTTTCCTCCCTGTCTTCTGTGCAACACACCTGCTCAGGTGGGGCTTTAAGAACAAATAATTCCTGTGAGTCCACCTGGTCTAGTCTGTACGCAGTACCTTCAGAAAAGCAAACCTCTTATTAGTTGGGGGGCGGGAAGCACAGAAGTTCTGCACAGGTATCTCTTGACACGGCTAATAAACTATCCGTCCTGATTGTTTCATTAAAGTTTTTTTATTTTGTTTTGTTTTTGTAATAGGCCTTAATTACCAAGGTGATTCCTGGTTTAGCGTTGTTTCTCATAATCAGGAGAAACCCTGCTTAGGTGAAGGTGGGTAGTGCAAACCAGTAACAAGAGCGATCTGAGATCAGGATCATCTCTCCCATAGATCTAGTATTTGCTCTATGCTAGTACTGTTGCTCAGGAATTTGCATGTATTTTGGCATCTGGAGTTTTCTGTGAGACATTCTGTTTTCTTATCTGCAGTTGAAAAATACACACAGGAAAAGAGGCTTCCTTAAGTAACAGAGCTAAGTTCACATGGCTGAATTTGGGTAAAAACCACCTGCAGTCTGGCTTCAATCTCTACTTGGAATTCCTTGTATAAGAGAACCTTGTGAATAATGGAGTATTGTAGTAGACTAGGAAGATGCCCCGTGGCGGTGGGGATGCCCTTAAGCCTCTGGGGAACCTCAGGAAGGTGTGTGGGGTTTGTGGTTCCTAAATATCTGGACAGGAGCTTTAGATTCTGTTCTGTAGATTCTGCAGGGACAGTGAAAAGAGGCAGAGAGGAAGGAATGAGACAGGCACTGTCCGTGCATTAGTGTGTGGAAGGCAGGAGTTCAAACTGGGCACTGGCCAGCGGACTCTGCTGGGACTCTTGCTTTCCACATTCAATGTAAACCCTGTGGTTTTAGTGCACTTCCGAAATAAACCTTACCAAGTGACTGCAGGGCTGGTTAAGGACCTCTCTGTTGTCTCCCTCTCGCCTTTCATCCTTCTCAAAGCATCAGGAGATCTGACGTACTTGTCATCCTCACTGGTCCCTTCTTTCGTTTTTGAGTTCCTGCCTGAAGTGGACCCTGTTGTTCTCTTGGGACCCTGTTCTCCAGACAGCTCCCTTCCATGGAGAAGGGCGATCTAGAATAAGATTAGACTGCAACATTGACATATGACAGGACGGAAGAGAGCTACGATGGTGAGAAAGCACTTCAAGGATGGACCATAGAAGAATGTTCACAAACAGAGGGAAACAGAGGAAAGAGAAAGAAAACAGGGAAGACTGGAATCAGGGAACGGAGCCTCGGGGAAAAGCACACTTCCAAAACTGTCACTGAAACTCAGATGTGGAGATAAGAGGTAGACAGAGATGAGGCTGCAGGGACAGTTAAAGATTAATTTTATAAACATGCCTAGGGTTGTGATAACCGTATTAAACTCCCTGGCCATGGGGGTACAAGGAGAGATGCAATTGCTCATTTTCTGTACTTTTTTTCCATCTGTCGTTGGGTTTTTCAGAGTAGAGTCAAAGAACATCCATTAACAGTGTGCAAAAGGGGAAATCTGCCTTCCTTCCTGGTGCAATCACCAGAAAGGCAGACAGAACAAGGCTTGTGCATAGGCAAAGTTTGAGCAAAATGAGAGGGAACTATCTAAAGTCCTAGGAAAGGAGAAGTAACTTATTTTACAGGACTCTGTCTAAGTGTTAAGGATGTCTTCCAAAAAGAATATTTAGAAAGCATTTGGAATTTCAAAGGTTAGGTGAAAATGGACACCTTTGATTTATATCCTATTATGAGAGAATTCTAAGAAAATTAGTGTCATTTTGAAAAAATATTAACACAGTGCTTTAAATCAACTGTTGCTTTTTAAATACAAATTGAATGCACAGAATTTTTAGAATGTTGATAATTAAATAAATTAAATTAAATATAAAAATATGCCAGGCCTGGTGGTGGAGACCTGTAACCCTAACTACTCAGTCAGAGAGAGGAGAATTAAAAGTTCAATTCTTGCTTTGTTGAATGACTGAGACCATGTCTTTAAAAATAGCAAAGTAAAAGAGGACTGGGGATACAGTTCAAGGGCTGGGAGCTTGCTTAATTTGCATGAACCCCTAGACTCCATCTCTAGTAATCACAAAAAAGAAGACAGAGATGGTGGTGGTGGAGGAGGAGGAGGAGGAGGAGGAGGAGGAGGAGAGGGGAAGAATGAAAAATAAGACAATTACAAAAATGATTAACACCGTACATTATTGGATGCTGACTTAAGACTGAACGTTACTAATGATAAGAAATGTCTTTTCAAATTTCCACACTTTACAACTATTAGTCAATACAGTTATTTATCTGTCTGTGGCCCAGGCCTGCTTTGAACTGGTACTCCCTATTTAAGCCTCTTGACTACTAAAGTGCTATGCATATACCAACATCCATGATGAAATTTACTTTCTCGACTAGTTATCTATACTCATTTAACCTGACTAAATATGACAATTATCTGTCTGTCTGTCTATCTGTCTATGAACTCTGAGGTCTAAATTCTATTGTGCTGTGTGAATGAATATTTTCTGAAGTTCCTATGATTTATTCTTCTAGACAAAAATATCAAGATAGGAAATATTCATACACACACACTGTAGACATTTGAGGCGTATAGATGTCTGGGTCGTATGGTTTGAGAGATCCATTCTTGGTCTACTGTTATGGCCATGAACATTTTAAATTATATTTGGGCAGAGGGACTTTTCACATTGTCTTGAGCTTCACACATTCAATGGCTGAATTGAAGTGCATGCTTACTATGGATAGCAATCCATGCATTTAAGGTAATTTTATATTGAAGGAGAAATGGGTGTGTCACTTAAAAATTCAGTGTATTGACAAGGAAAAATTGAGACACTATTTCAACCAGAAAGTAAAGGGAGTATAATCCCATTTTATTGTGAGTGGATTAATCTACTCTTCCAGTAAGAAAATAATTTCTTGGTCTATAATTCTAAATTAGATCTGAGTTTCAAGTATTTCCACAGAATAAATTTTGAACATTACTAATTGGCAATTGAGCATTTATTTATGTGTTACTTTTCTTGTTGCATTTCTGAATAAACTATAAATTGACTATGATACTATGTTTAAATTGTTACTTTCCAAATTGGAATTTATCATTTTGCCCATAACTAAAACGTGTTTGTTCTTCACATCACATGTAAGAGAGATTCAGCCAATTTTGTCAGGTTTTGCTAATAACATAAAAGAAACTGAGAACCATGTTTTCTAAACCTCTATAAAAAATGTTTCATGAAACTATTTATTTTTGTGGAAGACATATGAGGAAGTTCAAGAATGAAACATATTTAGTCTCATGGAATGAAGTCCAGTGTAGGGTGCTACTGTCTGCTTTGGCCACTATGAGACTCAGAAAGAAACGGTTTGTTCTGATGATATAGTTAGAGATTAGCAACTCTGCTGTTGAGATGTAAATGTAACATGTCATGGATGGTTAGATGCATGGAAAATAATGGTTATGAAAAATAATGAAGCTTAAATGCTAAAAGAATGAAGAGGTAAGTCATGTGGAGAGAGACCTTGAGACACACATCTTACAGACTAGACAGAAAAACAAAACCTGTGTCCACCAATAAAGCCAATATAGTGACGGCCAAGTAGGAAAGTCAGCATTCCAGGAAGATAGGAAGACACATTTTAAAATAGTAACCAGTATTTTCAAAATCCACAAATTCTGAAAAGGAAGAAGACTTAAGCACATGCACCCTTGGATTGCTTAATCCTGAAGACTACCATACAAATAGACTAGTGTAGATATCTGTGGAGCGTGGAACTGAGGGAATAAAGTTGGAGCAAATTTTCAGAGATGTTTGGTAATTATGACAGGAGTGGCCCCAGGTTTCACGAGCATATCAGGCACAAAGGAAGTTTTCAGTTTTGAGGAGGATTTAAGCATCTTTACAAATTTAATGACAAAATTCAGTTCTGAAACGCGGGAAGAGAGGAATCAAGAAGCTAAAATGACCTGCTTCTGTTCTTATAATCTCTTCAGGTCAATTTCAGCCTTTTATAATTCTCAACAATCAGATTCTGTTATGTATCAAAATTTTTGACTCTTTGAATTATTCCCTGCACACCTACACTGTTGGCATAAGCATTGCTTAGTCTATCATTGCTCTCTTACCTTTTAGAAAAAACAGCTGTAGAGTAGGTCGTTTGTTTTACTTGGTTCTTTTGTACGCTAATGAATATATGCCTGGCAGTCAGGACTTTTAAAATATATCTTAGTTGGGAAGAGGCTATGCTTTAAATTTCTGCCTTTATAGACGACTAATCAGAGAAACTGTTTCTACAACAAATTTTTCATGAAAAGAATTTGAAGAAAATGGAAAACATTTTGCTTAAATTTCTTGGTAGCTTCCCTCCGTGTTATCCAATTATACTATTTGATGACACCCAATTGTTGTTTGCACTCTTGGACAACAGTAACTGTTCCAGTCAGTCTAGAATTTGATATTGTCAAAAGATTGCCTTCTGAGTCACAGACTATACTCAGTCTTGTCCTGTGGGAAAATAGAGACATCAGCATGAACAAGTCTTGACTTGCTTTGATCATAGAGAATCAGAACTCTTAGTAAAGCTTTGCCAATATCCAAGAATGTTACAATCCCAACTACCAACTGCCAATTAAATGCCTAAGCTTCTGGTAACATGCTAGATGTGAGCATCTAGCAGAAAATTTAAAGTTTGCTAATTATGGAAGACTGCCTAATTTAAATAATTTTATTGTCACATTAGAGGATTACTTTGTGTTTCTTCTCCTTCCAGTAAATCAGGTTTATTCCAGTATATTTATTATTGCTTTAGATTCTTGGAATAATTATGAACTCTTATATAGGATGTAGAATGATTATATATATTACAATAATGACATTCATAAAGTAGTCTAGAAGGATATTGTACCTCCCTGAGTTCCTAGATACTACCATTACACCATGATATATGTCAGTTACCAGGCATCCTGACTGCTATGAAAGTAATCACACACACACACACACACACACACACACACACACACACACACACACATGAATCTTAAGAGATAGAAATAGTAAGTGATTGAGGTTTTCGTGACAGATAATGATTTTTGTAGACCAGAACAAGGTGTGACATAGTACTGGAATATTGCATCCTATGAAAGGCAGTTGTTTACTTTGATTTCTTTTGTGGTTTTGACCAATTAGCAGTTCTCTTGATATTTAGAAGTTTTCTAAGCATGTCTCTTTCTTTGTGATCTCTTCCTCCCTCTCCCTCTCCTCCCTCCCTCTCTCTCTGTGTTTGTGTGTGATTTGCCCCCTTTAAAGTGTTATCTAGTGTAACTTTCATTCTCTGAAACCATTAAACTTCAATTTAGGGCTGCAGAGAGAACCCAGCAGCTAAAATGCTTGACAGGAATGTGTAATGACCTAAGTAGCATTCACCAAACCCATGAAAAAAGCTGGTAGTGTCCAATGTCCCTGTGATGAGGAGGGAGACAGAGACAAGAGAATTCCTGGAAGTGAATGGGTCAGCTAGACTGGCTTATGTACACCAGATCACAACAAGAGATCCTGTCTCAGAAAAAGTGCAAGACAGGCACTGACAACTAACAACCTCTGATCTCCACATGCAGTGTCATATAATACCCCCATCCATGTACATGCACACACACATCGGAATAAAATTTAAATAAGCTTTAATTTTTGTTTCAAAAGTGAGATCAATTGGATGGTAATTCTAAACTACAGAAAATTATAAAATTTCTAAACCAAATTTTATGGAATTGAGGCCTGTACCAAAATCAAATATTTCATTGGCTTGATTTCTGTGAGCTTTTCTATATGCATCTTCTCTTGTATTTACATGGCCATGTGGCCTAAAATGAGACCAAAACAATGAAATGCAAATAAATCAAATATTATTGTTCACATAGGTTTACTGGCTTTTCAAGAATAATCCTACAGCTAAGAACTACAGATATTTGCAGGTAATGACTGTCATTTTCTAAAACCTAACTGCAGCCAAATCAAGGAAAGAGAAACAGCATGATAGAGGATTGTCAAGAACTTAAAAAACCTAAGTTTAAAAAGATATTAAAATCTAGAAAGCAGTTATCAGTCTGGTCAAATTCTTAGAATTTTTTGCTGTTATTTCAAGCTGGGCAGGAGCTGTAGTGTTCTTTTCTAACTTTAATATTGCTGGACTCTTAAACCAAAGGCTCTCATCTTGTTGTCCTGGATTAGACTTGGTACTATTCTTTTCTTTTTTTTAAATAAGATTTTTGGTGAATTTTAAACCACCAGAGATAAACTTCATGGCCAGCCTGTTCTTCAAAGCAAACTTCCTTGGTGGCTTTCTTCTGACCATTTCACTTCTTTAAGTGTAGCTAATTCAATCCAGCATATCAGCAAATGGAATTAACTGGAATTTTGCTTTCCTGAGGATTAAAAGGCAGCTCTAACAATACATGTTCCTGAAGGACACTGTTTCCAAGGCTCTGAGTCTCTCTCACTTCCACTGAGGTATACCAGGAGTCTCTCTGCACTTGCCTTTGTTGGTAGTACATAACAATAAAGTCCAATTGGCAAAGACACACAATAGTGATGTTTACCTTCCATTTGCCTGTGGAATTCCTTGACAACTATAATGATTTCCCCACTCTAGGTGCACTATGATAATGTGAGGGAATTTAGCCATCCTTTGTTTTCTTTACCAGAGTCATACATCTGCTTGGAAATTGTCAAGATTAACCTATCACTCTGCTTTAATTCCTGGCCCTCCTTTGAATTCAACACAGTAAACCAAATAACACTATGTACCATGCAATATTCTACATATTCAACTCCATCAACATACAATAATCAAAAACATATTATATTCTTAATTCTTTTATTTTTATGTATTAAAATTTAACCTCAGAGTCAATATAAATGTTATCTTTCAATTTATAGATTAAGTAATTTTAAAGGACAAAAATGTTACAAATGCTTAACAAAATTTCTATGAATGTCCCGTAACTTAGATTTCCAGGTTTCACTTTTAGAATTACACTATTTAAAAGGTGAAACTTTAACTACCTTGGTTGTAATGATCACACTGGTACCATACTGCCCATTTGTCCATATGAAGAAAGCCTGTGTGCATGTATGCCCTTTCTATGTCATGTGATCCACATGATCCATGCATGCTACCTTCTGCATCTCTGTCAGTCATCCATGACTGGTTCTGACAGGATATGGTGTGTTCTTCAGAACCTTCTCAGAGAACTCTCAAGCTCAACATACACAAGTATGCATGGCTGCTGAGCTGGGTCTCCACACTCTGTCCTCCCTGAGTGTGTACTCTAACTTCTGACACCACCCAGGTTCTAAACCTGGAAACAATAAAAGGAACCACTGCAGCCTGTTGCTAGCAACTGCTTGATAGTAGCCACCCTCTCCTTGCGGTAGCTCCTGCACAGTTTGCTATAGCTCTCAGAATATAGAACTTGTAACTAAGATGTTTTAGAAACCATTGTGGTCCTTCTTTCCAGTCTCCTAGGCATGTCACATGACTCTCAAGATGCTTCATGACTTATGCCCTCTCATGACATTTAGGTTCCAAATCTTCATATGCAGTTCTTTTAGCTAGCTTGTCTAGTCTGTTTTTCCTTAGAATTATAGTTAAGTATTTTCTTAGGTATATTGCCACCCATATGAAACAAGTCATTTTTCCTATCCAATACTTATCAGCTAGACTCTGTTTTGATGGTTTTCCAGATTGTAATATTCTGGAGACCTTGAGACTTATTTTGCTAGTGATACATGTGACTGTTTTTCTTGCATTTGATGCCTGTCTGCTGACTTGATCCATGGTATTGGCTGCTGTACAAGCCATATTATTAGACTTTCATAGTTTTCAAAATAAGACACTCATCTTGTTTGTGGTTGAAGACTCAGTGGACACTCAGGAGCTCAGGAAGAGTATCACATGTCACGTTAGAAGTGGGTACGTTCATTCATTCTGGTATCACCAGCTGGAAGCAATGTGTAGACTATGTGGAGCATCTCACCCCCTCAGTAACTTAAAATATGAATGGACTCCGCCTTTAAATCACATTAAATTTTGATTTATCAGAAATCAAAGAATTAACTAACATATAAAACTATGTCCAAAGCAAAGTTCTAACTTTAAGCAATAGTTCCTTAGGTGGATTTAATATCTATAATCTTAAAAACTGGAATGGATAATGGTACTACAAGATTTTCTTTTAAAAATTGTGTGCAGGGAGATTTAAAATCAATGTGTGTGTGTGTGTGTGTGTGTGTGTAAGTTGTGTGTTCTGTAGTAAAAGTAGATGAGCTAACATAGATCTAATAATAGGAAGACACTTAAACATGAAAGAGCCTTTAAAAATTATTATGAGCTTGAATGTTTTCATTTGTATTGTAAAGTTAGCTTTGCTCATTTCTAACTTTCTAAAGAATACAAAAGACATATTCTGTTGAGGCAAGCAATCTAGAAAGCATTCCAGAGTGGCCTGGTTTTATTTGGAACACTGACTTATAGAAGCTATTTAGTTTCAGCAATGTTTATGATGACTCCCAGTGGTTTCTAGGTGGCCCTGTAAATACAGTTTTGCAAGTGTCTTGGCAGATAGAAGGTTGTGTTGCAAAAATTGCATCTATAAAACATGTTTTATAAACTATTTTCACAGTTGTTTTGATGGTGTTTTTGAGGTTCATGTTGGAAATTATAAATAAAAATAATCTCTCAACTTATATTGTGGATGAGAAGTTGATAATTTTCAAGCTACATTAACTGATAATAGACATAAGTTCCAATTAATCTGTTTATATTGCTTCCAAATTGCCCAATAGACTTTAAATTCTTTGAAAATATCACATGTCACTCATATTTCAGTCACCCTGTCAGGGTAACATAACTACCGGAAAAGACTTCTCTAAAACTGGCATTTATATTGTGACAAACAGATACTGAATGAATAGCAATATGAATCTCTGTGCATATCAACCATTAATATAAATACTAAAATTATCTTGCTATGCTATGGGTTTGTTTCTTAATGACTTTTCTTCAAAATTCCTTCATAAATGTTTGCACCTATTAAACACTCAGGCATCCATTTCTCAGAATGTTTCTTAAGGGTCAATGATGGTTCTGTGAATGAAGGTGCTTGCTGGCAAATTTGACAACCCAAATTCAATCTTTTGACTCCATAGTAAGCAGATAGAAACAACTCCCACAAATTGTCCTCTGACCTACGCATACATGCCACCCATTATAATAATATAATATAGTCTATATTATATTATAAATATATACATAATATATATTTATATTAAATTTAATATAAATATGTAAATGTAATGCAATTAAAATCAAGTATTTAAAGCAAACATCTCATAAGGTAGGTTTTAGAATTTCAGTATATTATTTTTAAAATTCTTGTGATTTAATAATGGGCTTGATTCTTGAAAATTAATAAATAAAACAGAGCCAATATTTCTCCAAAAATTGGTGAGTTCTTCTTGGAGAAATCACAAGTCCAAATGAGCCCAGCAGCCAGGTTGGTGGGATGAAGTGAGGGTCCAGCCTACTGGGAAATATGTATCCACAGAGCTCAGGTCTGGGCTCAAGCAGGCTGGATGCCAAATGACATCCCTAGGCTTTTCAGTCTTGCAGGTTAGGGTGAGGGTTTGCACAGTTTACTGGAATTTCCCAGTGTTTAAATGACACCTCAGTTTTTCTGAGTTCTTGGTTTTATAGTCTCTGCTTTAGAACAGTTCCCTTCCCTAATGCCCTACGCTGTGTAAGCCCTACTCCAACCCTTCAAAAATTCAATTTCCTTTTTCCCAAGGATCTTCCTGAGGAATTTACATATAGTATAATGCAAAAAGTGAGTTCAGTGGAGACTGTCAGGTGGTCTTCCTCCACGCACAGACTCCCTGTGATGGTCTCACATGCTTATTCCTCCATGCCATTTCTCTGCATTTGACATAGCACACATTTGCTTGGCTGTTTTCTTTTCTTGCCACTATAATATAAACAGCATGAGACTTTTTATTTTCTACTGATGTAGCCTCAATTTCTAGAATATTTATGGGCAAAGAATAATCACTTGACATTTAGTCATGCAAGTGGGTATTCCACAGATATCCAGCTACAGAGAGGAAATGCTGAAGAATTACACATATTTAACTTTGACAAGAAAAAAGCATAATAATCACGAAATCCAGTATATTGTTTTGTTTGTTTGTTTGTCTTATGTCTATAAGAAGTGATTATGTGCGTATCTTCTTAGTATTGTTCTCAGAAATAGTCTAGTTTTGAAAGCCAGCCACAGTGTGATTAGTTCCACCTCCTCAAATCAGGAAATGACACAAATATCCTATCACTTGTGAGCACACCCCTGGACATGATAGGTGTTAGAAACATGTAGTATTTGAATTTGCTTATCTCACAGAGAGTATTCAATCCACTTTAAGCTTTCCTTTTCTGAAATAATGTATTACAAACATATACTGCATTTATCTTGTTTTGTAATCAGGACTGTTTTTGAACCTACAGCTCAGTGTATTTTAACAGTTATTTCTTCAATTTCATTCTGTATTTTAATGCTCTATTACAATCTCTCTGATGTCTATTCCTGCGATGGTAGACTCTCCTCTTGTATCCCCCAAGTCTCTGATCCTCTTCACCATATTTTCCATTTGTTTTGTCTTTTCACGTTTCACACTATTGTCTTCTAATGTTTCTATTACATTATTGATTTCTTTGCTTTTAGCATGTGTATGTTCGTGTGTGTGCATTTCTATTGATTGAGCATTCAGTTTATAAATGTAAACTCCATTTGTGGTAAGTCATGAAGTATTTGTGGGTGTGATTCTCTCTGCTTAGTTTCTCATGTCTTTTTGTTACCCTGTGGTCTGATAGTGATTATAACCACAATGTGTGCAAGATATTCATTTTAATCTTAGTTTGTAAAAAATAATTGGAGTTCTAGTGTGATAAACACCTTCCTTTGGAAGGGGTAATTAATTTTATTTTTTCTAAGTAATTCATGATACTTCCAGTTGGGGACCATCTTACCTGAGTTGCTTTTTTATTGTTTGTTTGTTTGTTTGTTTTTTGCTTTGTATTTTACAGCTCATCCACTTATAAAAGCAAAGCTAAAATTCTAGGAAGGATTGTTTCACTTTGCTATAATTTACTACTATCAAGAGTCAAAATTTTAGTCTCTTAGGTTAAAACAGTGAATGTTTAGAGTATTCTTTTTCATAAGATCCAGACTTTGACTCTAACTTTATAGCCCCATGACATCAATAAATATTGAGCTCAGCCTCAGAGACTGTGTTAGCATTGGGCTTACCTACCTGAGTTCTTGTTTTCTCTGATAATTCTGTTTTTATTTGCTCAGAGGTACTTTTATGAATTTTCCTTTATTTCATTTATCGTCACTCACTTAGAAGTTGGTTCTGAATTCCTGGTGTTACACCAAGACATACTGATTAATAATTTGAGGATTTCCTTAAAAACCTTCTTACTCTTGGCTCTTCGTTTGCAATGTGTATTTGATTATAGGCTTTTATGTTGACAGCACTTTCCCTCAAGTTTTCTTAAAGCATTATCTGTGGTTTTCTAGCACACAGACAATGTTATAGAAAAGTCTATTCCATAGCAGGATTAGAAAGAGGAAGAGCAAGAGAACACAGGGCCTCGTGAAACTGAGGTTCAGGATATATCTTATACGTCTTACTGGACAAAGCACAAATCTAAGTTCAACTGGGTGGAGAATAAAGTGAGACTAGGAGTAAAGAAGTAATACTGGTTCCCTGACTTTTCACAGAATGGATGTTTTGTTATTCTTATTTCCGAAGAAACTGAGATATGAAGACAGCAAATAAAACACTAAAGGTTATTGACTAAAGACAAGGCTGCTTTCACTGTGTGAATTCAGGCTGTGCTCTGAGCTCCTAACTACACTTTCTCAGTGAGGATGCTGGTTAGGCAGAAAGAGAAAAAGAAGAAAGGCAAAGGACAGCAACAGGGGGTTGAAAGCAGCTATATAAGGACAAAGGGTGGGGGTGGAGGGCAAGAGAAAGAGAATGGAGGAAAGAAAAATTATTCTGCAAAAGATGACACTGACAGTCTCTGGGTAAAACCAGACAAGAGTGACGTGTAGCCTGTTGATATTTGAAAGAGGAAAGATGCATTGTTAAAGATGCTTGGCTTATAGGAGGCTGCAGTTAGGAGAATCCATATCATCACAGTAAATGGAAGACACCCACAGTAATCAAACCAAATCAAATATCAGTTACTACTCAAGTGGAGATGATCTTGGTGGTATGTTGTAAAGCATACATGTGTATGAGAAAATGCTTTGGCAAATTGTAGAAACTACAATATTAACTTTTAAAATTTGTTATTAAATTATAAAACTAAGTTGGGTTATGTACGGAAGTTGCTGTGGGCGTACGTCATGGTCAGTCCCTGGAAGAGTGCCTTCAGATCACTTCCAATTTCCTAACAAAGTAGGAAATCCCAGCAGAGTGACATCAGGAGGATTGGGGGAGCGGGCGGGGAGGTGAGAGGCAGCAGGAGGGAGAGAGGCAGTTCTAAGAACTGCCATCCAGGAGCATGGGTAAACTATTCATCATCATGCATAAGCAATGCTGAGTGGGTGTAAAGGCATTTTCTAGCAATGTCACCGCCAGCCTACTTAGCACTCTAGGGCTAGTGAAAAACACAGTAGATCTGAGGTCCTGCCTGCCTCCTCCCTGCCTCTGCTTCTCAAGACCCTGGTAGTTACTGCCTGCCCCTTCACCAGTTACATTCCACTGCTTGTACTTTGGTTCATTCTGCACTATCTTCTTTCTTCTCTAATTGTTTGCACTTCATAAATTAGTTCATGATTGCATCAATAATTAATATTGTTGGTGAAAGCCATGTTCAGCTAAGCTCAAATTTATAAGAAAGCTAAGCTTGGTTTAAAAACAAATCTACTTGTTTCTGAACCAAGTTTGTTAGGGTTATAGAAACATGATTATAAATTAGTGTAACTTTTGCATAAATGAAATAATCTCAGCCACGAAACCTTTTATTCCGAAATGTTTTATGAATGAATAAGAGTGTGGACATGATGGGAAAGTGCCTTTTAGTAATTTCTTTTTTTTTTTTCTTTTCTGTTTCTGTTTTTTTTTAATACTCCAGATTTTATTCCCCCTCTCATCCTCCCACTGTTCCACATCATGTACCTCCTCCCTGCCCCTGTCTCCACGAGGATCTCCCCACCCCCACCCCAGACCTCTAAACTCCCTGGGGCCTCCAGTCTCTTGAGGGTTAGGTTTATCATCTCTGATTGAACCCAGACCCAGCAGTCCTCTGCTGTATATGTATGTGTTGGGGGCCTCATATCAGCTGGTGTATGCTGCCTGGTTGGTGGTCCAGTGTTTGAGAGATCTCAGAGTCCAGGTTAATTGAGACTGCTGGTCCTCCTACAGGATCACCCTCCTCCTCAGCTTCTTCCAGCCTTTCCCTAATTCAACCACAGGGGTCAGCAGCTTCTGTCCATTGGTTGGGTGCAAATATCTGCATCTGAATTTCAGTTTCTGTTTGTATATGGACAGAAAGGAAAACCAAAGACTGGAGGGGGAAGGGATTCTTCCATCTTTAGGTATATCAACTTAGCAAAACTACTTTATATTTGTGTCAGGACTTTCTGTATGTTGCATACAGATTTTATGCATAAAAATCATACAGAGAATGATGCATACAAGAATTTCCCAGCCAAGGTAGATAGAGTTTGGATCTGTCCACTGACAGATGTACTTCTAAGCGTTGAGAATGAGTTAGAAGAATGCCCTTCTCAATACTCTAAATCAAACTAAGTTTGAATTTTTAAATACCATCTTGGTCAAGTTTTGCTTTAGGCTTACATAACTTTGACAGACAGCTTTCCCCTTTCTTCTGTGCTAAATAAAATGAGCTTTCCTTTGAAGTCTGAACTTTCCCTAACACTCTGCTCTTAAATGATAGCTTTGCCTGGGTTTTCTTTTATTGTTAATTTGTTGTGCAACAATTTGATTCTTGAAACACATATTTAAGTAGATTTTCAAATGTATAAACAGAGAAAAGGAAGACACCTTATGTCAAGACAATACCTCACAGAGAACTTGAGGAGAAAGAAATTCCCTGTAAGTAATAGTTTATATCTCATAGCTTCATAATTCTCTCAGTGCTATGGTTTTTCTTTAAAAATTTTCTTCCATTCCAAGAACATACTTTTTCATGGAATATGCTAAATCTTATTTGTATGTTATGATTTCTGCCATATTTTTAATAAACTTCTGTTTCTCTTTAGAATAAAGACTATGGAATAACATATTTTATTCCCTTAGTAGAATAAATAAGTTATCTGTGGGCCTCAATTTGTTTTCTTGGTTTGATTGCATTCCTCAAAATTAAATATAAATTCAGTTATTCTGTACCTGGGGAATGTAGGGAAGGAATGTGGTCATGACAAACTCTATTTTGCCTCTTTCTGCCCTGTATGTGATTGTAAGAAAGAAAATGTAGCATATTTCAGTTCTAATGTGTTGTGTGAGTTCCAGAATGAGTAAGCTGGCAGGCTGTGTGGAAATTGTTTGTCCTGGATTGATCCTGGATTTTTCGCCTACGTTAGCTAGTGAGGTGAAAACCCAGGCTGAGCAAATGCCCGGGACTATGGACTAGATGCTCCTGGTGAGGTGACCTGGGTTTTCTCCTTCTGCAAGTTGTACAACAGAGTTGTACATGTTTGTGAAATTTCCTCACCCTACAGCATGATAATGCCTTTGCCACTGTCAAGTTGGAGAATATTTTTAAAGAAACATGGATCTATATGTGTTGATGTGTTGACACAAACTAGTAATCCTAACACTGCAGCAGTAGGATCCACACACAGTTCTGGGACAAGCTGGATTACACAGAGAGTCCCAATTTTATCTACAAAATGAAACCTTGTCTCAAAAGAGAAAGGGAGAGAAAAAATGAAGAAGAGAGGAAGAGAGACAAAGGAGGGAGGGAGAGAGAGATGGAGAGAAAAGATGAGCATGGAAGGAGGAAAGGAAAGAGAAAGGAAAGAAGGGATGAGACAGAGGGAAACCTACAAATTTAGTTTACAGTATTAAAATGTATTAATTGTGATATTAAAAAGAGTAGGCCTATTGAACAGGCACTGACAACAGTGCTCAGGAGTGCTGAAGAGAGTCTGTCCAGATTTTCATGTTTACTTAGCCCGGGGCAGAGACAGTCCATGGCAAGGATCCATTTTTCTCAAGGTTGCCTACCCTGCTCCCTAGTAAACCACCTGTTTGAGAATTGAAAGACCTTGGTTTTCTTCACTGGTAACTGAATATTTTCAGAAAAGGAGGTTGTGTATCTTTAAATACTTTTTTTCCAGTGTCTCTACTTACTATATTTGATAACTCATGTCAAAATTTGCAATCTATTGGTGGCAGGGTTTACTAGTTTCAGAGCTGACCATCATTTCTTTCTTGATTGCAATTCTCCTGGATTTTTATCTATGATATCTGTCTTAGTTTCTGAGAAGACACAATAGATGGTTTTCACAAGAAGTCCCTGATCTTTTCTCTTTCACATAACTCCAATGAGCAAAATATCTGTGGGCACATGATGTCTGAATGACAAGATAGCTCCCCTCTCATGAGAAATTTTTCAAAGTAAGTGCACCAGACCAGATTCATGTCAAGATTATTGACTGGAGGAGGCTCAGCACCATTCTCTCACAAGAGAGTATTACATTTTTATAAGACAGTCATAATGTGCAACATATCAGCAGCCATTTTGAATCCAGCATCTTTAGTGTTTTCTATAAAGTATTACAGGTGAAAAATAAGTTGTTAGATAGAACAGACTCTGGGTGACACTGATGTCACAGTATCATTTTATGTCTGTAGGTAAAGCAGGTAAAAGAAATGAATAGGCCTTCTGCACATAAACTAACTTTGCAGCTCACTTTCTCTCTCTTCCTTAGCAAACACTTCTACCTTGAATGCAATCTTGAAGAACTTGCTTGATGCATCACCTCCCATATGTGAGGAATGGCAAATGGAAATAACGCATTTACCTACTAGTTTATAAGAAATAGCGGGATAACTAAGGGGCTAGGAGTGCTGGAATCAGTCTTTAACCCCAGAACTTGGGAAGCAGAAGCAAACAGATTTCTGAGTTTGATGACAGCTTGGTATACACAAGCTAGTCAGGACTATAAGTAAGACTGTGTCTCAAAACAAAACAAAATAAAACAGCAAAAAGAATGTGTTTAAGGTATTGTGTTAAAAACAAACCACATTGTCATAGAATGGGGTTGCAAGAGCAGCAGTTCTGAATGATAATCTTGTCACACATAGGTGGCCTGGGAAATATGGTTTTATGTTTCCTAATATCTACAAGCTTGAAGTCTTTTACAAAGATTTATTATTGTTATGTGTGTGTGTGTATGTGTGCATGCACACATATGAGAGCTTATATGATCCATAAGCATGCATATTCCAGAAGCCAGAAGAGGGTGTCAGATTCCATGACCTCTGCAAGAACTGAAGTGTTGAATGTCCTCTTATAGTTCTTAGTGTTCATACATTCACTAGTGTTGGAAGGTAAACTCTTAATGAGGTGATTAGACCATGGGGCTCTGCACTCATGAACAAATTCATTGTTACAAAAGAAGGTTTGTCATCATGAGGTCAGCTTCTATTGAGCAGTGTACACTAAGCTCTTTCAATTGCTTGAAAGTACATTCATTGATCACATACATCTATCACAGAATTAGGGCAAGAGGAGATAGATGATGGGAAGAGTCAGAGGACTAGGGTGTCTTCTGCTAGACAGTGTCTTGTAGACATAACAGGGAAACTGTACACACAAATCTCAACAACATGGCCACCTGAGCAAGATCTGCATAATGGCTGTACAGGTCTACAATGTCAACATGCTGAGGGGAAATTTCACAGTTTTCCATCATACCTAGATGGAGAAATACGAACAGAATCAGTCTTTTCCATGGATGAGCTTCCTGGTAAGCTATCCGATTTCAAGTGGTCAATCATAAATGCAAGTACATAAAAGTCACTCTAAATGAGTTCATTAGGGTCTGTGTGTATATGTGTATGTGTGTCTATGTACGTGTGTGTATGTGTATGTATGTAGCAGCAATAATTTTAGAGGAAGATGTCATAAATCTGAGAAGTTAAGGGTACATGGGAGGAATTAGAGATGGAGGAGTGAAGTAATGTAAATAAATACTTATGTACGAAATGATTAACAGAATAATTTTTTTAAAAATAGAAAAGCTCTATATTTACAAAATGTCTCATTAAGGGAAATTCTGGCCATGTCTTAGACAAAGAGAACAGCCACAGGGAAGGGCTAAATTTCCTTAGAAATTATGTAATGTTGGTAGAAATATGAACAATGACACCCATTCTAATGTTATTATTCAGAAATGGGGAGCAGGTATTGGAAACTTCTATAAAAGTCACTGTCTTTATAAAATAGCAACGACCTTGGCTTAATCATGCCCACGTGTGAGGGCTTTGTGGAAGGAGGACTTTAAGACCAGCGACCAGGGACGTTTAGTGGCAAACACTTCTAAGCAGAATAGTCAAAAACATATGACATTCTTGTAGGTGATTTAAACTGAGAGACAAGAAAATAACTTAGGTATTTTATAATTAGATAATTCATAATTAGATAATTTATAATTAAAAGGAAACAAAGAAGGAGGATGATGTGGTCAAGCTGCCCTTTGATTGATAAATAAATAAATAAATAAATAAATAAGAGTTAAATGAAGCCAGGTGTTCCTCACCAAGATAATGGAAAAATATGCTGTATGTAGTTCAGAGGGCTTCAAGGGTTCCTTAGACTGTCAGAGTCCTAATGATCTAGAAGGGCAAAATGGTTCTAGAATATGGGCCTCAATATAGTCATGGACTTGTTCTCTGCTGTCATGGCCTCAGGACTCTGCTATCTATACTCCAATGCAGTTCTTGGCTACCTTAGCTGTGCCTCAATAAGCCTTAGAGTCAGCTGAGGTAATGGGTCTAGAGGACACTTCTAATGTTAAAACCTGGAAGGGATCCACCGGTGCTGATTTAGCAAGCATGCAGGACACTAGCGCTGTGGGGAATGGCTTCTGGCACTGACATCTCAAAGGAATTCATCAACAGTCTGGAGACTCAGGCACAGACTTGTTGCAGAAGGCATGAAGCTCATAGTTTATAGGGTATTTTCTCACATTTGATTTCAATGATATTTTTTGTTTTGTTTTTGTGGTAAGAACTTGGAGTTATATCCTTGGGGACACATACTTCACCTAGGGCTTTGGAGTTGGGCCTGCAGAGATTGTGATAAACCATAAGCCAGAATCAGGTCTAGGGACACTGACATTGCTGTCACTACTGGCTCAGTAGCAGGCCAGCACAGGGCAATAGGAATAACTGCCATATTACAGCTCACTCTTTGTTCTAAAAGTATGAATACCAAGCAGTACTGCCCACGCCCCTCCAGGTGCGTCCTTGACGGTCCTGGAGAGACAAGCCTTGGAGTAGGACTCCTTTGTAAGACTGCATATATAATGGAAGAGACTGACAAGAGCTGCATGTGTTCTCTGGAGTCAGGCACATGGAAGTGGAGACAGAAAGCCTTCAAGTTCTAGTGGACAAATACCAATTCTGTAGAACTAGGTAAGATAGATGGTAGAAATAAGCTTTTTTAAAAAAAATTGCAAACAGTCATGTCCTGTGTAGAGAAAAGGCAATCGAGAACATGGGATAGTGGTATATCCTCCCTAGCATCATTGCATGAATTCATGATGGTAGCATGCAGTAACCCTGGCAGAGTCCTGAGGGAAACAAGACAGATGCAGTTAAATACAGATGTTTCAGTTGCTTACATGAATCTCTCCACAGCATATATTGGGGGAAAGAAAAACATGGCAGAAATACACCATTCGGCTTCTACTCTCATCACAGACTAAAACTCAGAGGTTGCAGATTAAAACCACAAATAACGGGAATCACTAGAGTCCAAGGTACCAGGGCTGATATTTGGTATTCTTATCTCTTCATACTTCTTTTTGCCACTATTACTCCTGCTCTATTAATCTGGATGTTAATGAATGAGAGGAATGGAGAGGTCTCTGCCACTGCAAAGCTGGGCAACAAAGGGAGGGTCATGAAAAGAAAACGAGGTGTTTGGAGGGAGGTCAATCCATAGATGTCTGTGAGAGTACGTGTGTGCCTGTGTGTGTTCCCCTGGACCTGGAGTAATAAGTACTTGTAAGCCTCCTGAGTTGGTACTGGGAACCGAATCCAGGTCCTCCACATGAAAAAGTGCTCTTAACCATTGAGCCATCTCTCCAGTTTGGCTATATTTTATGCTTCTTAGATGACAAATATATGCAGACAGAATAGAGATCTAATTATAGCTATCAATAGGCCATTATAAAGACATGAAAGAATGTACAATTATATAATTGGAATATAAATACTAATAATTTATATATGTACATAGTATATAAATGTCATAACATCTGTATTAATGCATATACACTTACAGTGCATATATCAGAAAGCATACAGAAAACCAAGATGTAAAGTCAATAAATAGGTAAATGAATGGATAAAAAATGAAAGCACACAGAGATACTCCTGTCATTTATTCTTCTAAGAGCTCCATTCATAGAAATTTTATTATGTAATTTTATCCCAAATATGCTCTGCTAAATATCAATTCCTGAATGTTTTCGGGCAGAGAGAAAAAGACGAATTTTACTGTGAAATGTGCTGTGACTATATAAGACAGACAGACCCTGCTTGCTTCTCCTTCACTTCCCTTTCTTCGTTCTTTTCTTCTTCATTTCATGCAACTACTGATCCTCCATCTTCCCCTAACTTTTGAGTCCTCCTCTTTCTTCATTCCTTGTTGGCATTTTTCTCTCTCAGGAGCACTGCTCTAAAGGTGTCCTGTGGAAATATATAGGAAGTGAGAAATATGAAATATGAAAAGAACTTCTTGGAGGGTAGATTCATGCTATCAGATGGCTGACTAAGCTTGGCAACGTTCAGTATCTAGGTGATTTCTCAATAACACACCCCCGATTACATAACAAATGGCTCAATAAATACTTGTGAGGACTTCTATCACACAACTCAGTTAATAGCTAGGGGAACATTCTGAAGAAGGAACCCGGTTTACATGACTTGACTTTTGGGACAATCTCCCCCTTTCTGTTTGTCTTTAAAATAGCCCTGGCTATGTAAGAATGAATATGTAAGCAGATGCCTTTGTATAAACATGCAGGTTGGTAGAAGTCAGGGCCAATTGTATTTTCTTTTCATAACTATTTGATAATTTCTGAGAATACCCAAATTCTGAAAGTTTATCCTAGAATTCTGAGATAATAGTTTCATTTTCCTAAGGAAGAAAATCTCCTCCTTTGAAAGATTGTGGTTATTAATGTATAGCAATGAAAATTGATTTCAATGAGGAACAGAGGAGATAAATATAATTAATTTTCTTCATGATGTCCCTGAGTTAACCTGGTGAATGAAAAGGATCCATAAAGCATTTGGTGAATGCTGGGAAGAAGCACTAGACTTCATACTTGTGAAGAATTTCTGAAAATAAGATCCAATGTCCTACCAACTCTGCTTTGAGGACACTGTCTATTCTAGTATGCTTTTGGTTACTGCTATAAACCACTGACTGAAATCAACATGGGGAAGAAAGGGTTTATTTTGCTTACTGGTGACATTCTATCATTGAGAGCAGCTGAGGCATGAACTCAAAGCAGGAGCCAGAATCAGGATTTGAAGCAGAGACCATGGAGGAAAGATGCTTACTGGCTTGTTCCCCCAAATTTCTCAGCTACATATTTTATAGAGCCCACATCCACTGAGCCAGGAATGGAATTGTTTTCAGTGGGTTGGACCATTCTAAATCACCATGGAAATGTCCCACAGACATAACCACAAGATCATTAGGTGGAGACAATTGTCCAATTGATATTCCTTCTTCTAATGTATGTCTAGATTTGAGTCAAGTAGATAAAATGAGCTAGCATATTGTCTACATTTAATACTAGTTAAACATCAAGAGAGGACAAAATGTGATAGAAACCTGATTGTGGTAGACATTTCTGATATTCCTACATTCCATCATAAGAGACCGTTCAGATCTTCTCAATGTTTTGGAAAGAAGAACTTACTCCAGTTGTCTATGGATACAGGTCACACAAGAGTCCATCACTGGTTCATGGAAAGGAGAAAGTTCTGAGAATGAACCAAAGCCATTCTTTTATGAAAATGAGTTCTTTTAATTTGGAAAGAATGATGTATATATAAATGTCCCCATTAAAGAAACCTTCATGGGATGATTTCTCTTTTAAAGAAATTCTATCATTGCTTCTCAGTAACAGAAGAAGCTATCTAAACAATAAACACACAGTACAATATATTGATTATAGTCATGAAAATGTCAGTCTCTTCATTGTTCTTGAGGCCATAGATTTTGTCTTGTTTGTGAGCCTCAGAATGTTTTTCTCAATTTCATTTTTTTCTAGTATTTTGACAGCTTTAAAAATGTTTCTCTTTATCTAATTTATCTTCCTTTTTTATTTTTGCCAGGGTGTTTTCAGTCATCCCCTCTATTTGTGACAATATTGAGTCAGAGTTGAACAGGCTCCATCATATCTGTGCCACTACGGTCACCATGGTTGTTCTCATTGCCCAGTGGGTATCACATCCTGAAAAAGAAAAAGATGTTCATATACTAGGGAGATTCATTTCAATTGCCTTTTATTTTATTTAAAACTGTGTATGGCTAATAAAAAATTACATTTTATTCAACCACCAGAGGGAGTCTCCAAATCTATGGATTCTCCCCAAAAGAAATATGACTGAAGTGGTAATTTTATACATTTTATGGTTCACATTAAGAACCCGGGCCATTCCATTTCATGCTGTTGGGTTTCACCAGGGTTTTCATACAGAAAGTGCCTAAGGTCTTTTCCTGTTACACATGCCACATCATTTTGGTTAACAGTTTTTATATAATACACTATTTTTGCATGGTTTTGATTTTTTGTAGTTTGGATATTTCTGATATTTCAGTTATATAATTTAATTTTTGATACCCATCAATTTCTTACTTCAAGAGAATTTCCCTCCCATGCATCTTTTAGGTTCTAGCTTTTATTTTTCAGGTATATTTTTAGTCTACACATTGATGCTTCTTATTCATATGTATTTTCTGCAACCCCAAATTGAAGGCTTGCCACATCTCTTCCATTCCACATTTATTTATTTTTATACATTGCTTGTCTGGACAGGTTCTATTATCAAATGTTTAAGAGGAGTACTGGGGTTCTAGAATTATGAGTCTTTTTCATAGTTGGCGATGTCAACTTAATATACGTATGACAAATAGGGTCAACATGATATCTCAGGTGGTTTCTTTCCATCATCTAAAATTTCATTTTCTCCCATAGAGAATAAAGTGTTTCAAAAACGTTCCACAAATATTATGTGCACATGATATGAGGAAGGAAATATCCAACTTTTTCCTGTAGGCAGCACTGGCTGTGTCCCATAATTGAGAGGGCTAGAACTCCCAGGGCCACTCTTCCTCAGTTATCATGTCCTTGTAGTTTCCGGGGTCTCCCTCAGCCCCGCCTCTATCCCTCCTCATATAGACTTATGTATGCATCGTGATACCACAGTAGTTAAGGTGGTAAACATGTCCACTGTCTCCAAGAATTTCCTTTGTCTCCTAGCTCTTGTTATAAGACCACTTACCTTAGTAATCCAACTCTAGGGAGTGGCAGCTTTTGAAAGAATTCCATTTATCTACTGCTTCTGTACCTCACTATTAAGTGTCCCAAAGTTTTTTGTTTTTCTTTTTTACACACAGTAATATCATCAATCTTGTATTGTGGCTATGAAAATTGTTGTGTACGGAGGTTAAACAAATTACTCAAGGTCACAAAGCAGATGAGTGAGATCTGGGAGCAGGTCCAACTCTAAACTGCAGGGTTGACATATTGTCTTCCATTGTTTCCCACAGTTGCCGGCGGGCCACTCCCTCCCATTGCACTAAGTAAAAGCTAGCCATTTTAACTTGTGTTCCTGAGTTGAAGTCAATGGCGTTTCACTGTAATTGCTAGAATGTTATCTTGGTTGAAAAAAAGAATTATGAATAATGAATAGAGGTGAAATAGATCCATCCCAAGTCAGTATTGATGAAATCACCCTTCTTCTCTGTCTTTAACCTCTTATTCTCATGAAACTGCTTACAAATATGCAACACTTCCACAATGTTTTCATGAAGGTACCACCTGACTATCAAAATTTTAGATCAAGTATTCCTTTGATATTTTCATAACTGCATAATAATTATATGTAGCTTACTATGTGGATAAATAAAGGTTATTTTCAAATAAAGAAAAATATGAAGTACATAAACTTGCTGTTTTGAATTTTTTGTACAAAGCACAGGAATTCTCCTGCAAATCTCTATAATGGCTCAGTCGATGTTAATCTTTTAAAAGCCAAATGAGTTCATTTACCTTCCAGCTTATGAACCTAAGGAATCATAATGTTCTGTCAGCCACAAATAAAGTCTGTACGCCTCCTATCTCACCAAGATTAGTCCCTGGGCCAGTTGTTTCTCTTTTTGTCATCACAAACACCTATGATTATACAAGTCAGGTCCTTCAGTGTGGAGTTTCTTTTAAGTCTCATCAGCACTTGTGGGTCCCCTATTACCTGACCATATCTTCAGACACTGCTAAGGGACTAGTTTTGTGTAGTGTCCCCCCCCCCTTCAGATTCATGCTTTGCTCTAATGCAGACATGTGGTGAATGATGCCTACCACAGGGGGCAGTCCTTGACTAATAAAGAAACAGTCCTTAAGGAAGTACAATTAAAATATCATTACAACTCTTTAAGAGTTTCTCCACAGAATGAATTTTCTGATACTGAACTATGCTTGCCCAGTGAATAAATGCTTTCCTGTGTTCCTTACATTCATATGACTTTACCCAGCATGAATAGACCTATCAAACGAGGGGGCCTCACGCTCGAAGGACTTCCCACATACCTTGCATTCAAAGGGTCTTTTCGTTTTATGAACACTTTTATTGTTAATAATCTTGCTCCAAGGAGGAAAAGCATTATCACTGTCTTTACACTCAAATTTACACTGTGCCGGCTATAGGATTATTGATAAAATTAAGATTGATCATTTGGGTAAAATGATGGGTGCCAGATCTCTATTGAAAGGTCTAGTTTGTTGTAGATAAACACTTTACGTGGAGAAACTATTACTTCCAAACATGGATATGTAAAGCCTAATCTTGTTTAAATATCAATAAAAAATGAAATAAACTTTAAATAGACAACATAATAATGTAGTGTTTTGAATTCCATAACTCATGTTCTGTGGTGTAACTGATGCTATACTCAGTACAAGCCTTACCTTCTCTCTGGACTTATGTCTTTTTTTCACCATGTGACCTGTGTAATTGGAAACAGCTTCATTAAAGATGATACCAGGCTGAAAAACAAAAACAAAAGAAAGAAACAAAACAAAAACAATAAAAAACAAAACCCAAACCAATAACCACAAAAGGGCATTACAGAAGACTTCCAACCTCATCTCTGTACCAATACGGTTTATTTCACTTACTGAAACATAAACAACTCTTCATTAATGCTGATGATCTATGAGATCAGACAGTGATAAACTTGTGGATACAAGTGTTTTGTACAAATCATCCTGATATTTATGTCTTTATACTTTTTTTCAAATTTAGTAACTATGAGTATGTTTCAGGCAAGTTTTCTTGCTTTGCCCCAATCTCACAAATAAATAATGCATTGTTCTGTAGAAAACATCCATCCCAGGGGAGAAAGCACTGCAAGCATTCATTTTGACTTGCCTTGCACTCAGTGTTTTTCATCCTTTGTGATACATTTTTAAAAGGCTGAGGAAAAGAGCATAAAGCATAGTTACTCTTAATGAGATGAGCCACATGCAAAATTCAGAACTCACAAGGCTAGGAGGCATGTGAAGTAGCAGTACTCCTGGTGCCTGCTGACTGTAGTCTTGACTATGCTCTCCCAGTTCCATTTTTAACATAATAGAGCAACCTGTACCCTGGGACTCATCTGCTACAAGTTGGCATTTAACTCCTCTACTTACCGAATTATGTTAGACGTGCTCCTTAGTTTTTGTGTGTCTCAGTTTATTTATTAAAAATGGAAATATAATTTGCAATGGGTATAAATGTGGCTAATATTTTTGGTTCTGCATAATATTTAAAATAGCATGTACAACACAATTTATTTAAACCAAAAGTAATGACCAAGATTTCTCCTCACTAATCTAGAACTCTTTCTAAGAAGCTCATTTGTCCCATGCATTAGTAAAGTGAATCTCAGTTTTTCTCACCTCCTGAAAGGTGACCACAGAGATTATGTTCTGATATGAAATGGGGTGAGGTAGGACATGCAGAATGCTTAAAAACGGCTCTAACTGCACATAATCACTAGAGAAATGTTTAATGATAAGGGACTATGTGCAAAATATTTATATAAGAAAAACAAACTATTTTGAATTTCAAGAGGCTAAATAAATTATTACAGAAACAAAGCAATTTGCTTATAAAGAGGGCCAAATTTTAATTAGAAATTTTCAATCCAGAGTCTTGAAAAATCTTTATCCTTCTTGAATTTTATGAGCATTTCATGGTTTAGAATAAAGCACATTATTTTAAGAATAAATTCACTAGGACATCTTGTAGAAGCACTGCTATCCCTTAAAGAATTGAATAAAAGACAAACCATATGGTTGGGTTTCTCTTGCATATGCTAAGGTGCATGCCTAATGGCCAGTAAGTTATTTAACATCTCAACATGGTGATAAACATCAGTCATTACAGCACTCAGAATGAGGACCCTGTGTTGAGATTAGCCAGGTTACATAAGTAAAGTTGGTGTCAAAACAGATAAGTCAATTATTATTTTAAAAGATGTGATGTAGAGTAGAGACCATCTTAATTATAAACAATGGATATTTTTCTACCCGATAACTTACATGAGCTCAAAAATCTCACTTTGGGCCATGAAGATTGCTAACTGGGTAAAGATGTTTGCTGCCAAGCTTGATGAACTGAATTCTATGCTCAGGAAGAAGGAAAGAAGGAACTGCTTCACGTTGTCCTCAGGCATCCACATATGTAGTGTAACATGTGACCCTAGACCCCCCAAATGAATAAATGTAAAAAATATAGAACTTCACAAATAACTTCCTTGTAGCCTCAAAAGATTTTATTCTAATACAGGAAATTCTAGTTAATTGAGAATTACTTATGTTTTGCTAAAAATAAATCAGTCTGAGACACTTTGGTGGATGATAAGACCAGTCAGCACTTAGGAATGTAGGTCCTTGGGAACACAGAGACTCACTGAAGTATATCTGAATATCTGGGAAAGCTCTATAGTAGGCAACTGAAGGGATATGTGTGGCCATCATTGATGTGGTATGAAGCCAATGAGCTAGTGATGTATTGAGAGTGGAAAGCTAGATGCCACTGGTAGTAAGCACTGTGTGAAGACAGGACCTCCACCATCAGATGGAGATTGCTCCATCTCTGGACCTGGTGTTATCTGAAAATCTAGGAGAACAGGTAAGGGCAAGGTGCTGACCTATATGGAAAGACATAGTCCTATAGAGGAAAATTCAGTCATAGACAATAAATAATAATTAGCTTAGGAGATTAGGCCATAACCTAAGAACAAGATCTAAAGATCCCCATTTCATGGCAAACATCATGCTATAAACTACATTAAGTTCTAACCTGCAGGAGACAGCATTATCGTACAACATAACACTGTCATCATTGGTATCTTAAATTTCTGACATTCTCAGGACGGCTTTGTTAAACATCCTTCACTAAAGCAGATGGCCTCAAAAGCCACAGTGTAATTCAGTGATTCCAAGCAGAGTCACTTGGTCTGTACAGCACAGGCTTTTATTCCAAGGGGTGTTAGTGATGTTGACAGTCTCTAGAGCCCAAGCCATACAACTTTTCCTAGGAAAATATTCAGAAATACAAATAAATTTATAAGCCTGTAGATGACTTATGTTTCATTATGGAAGACACCTATTGTCTTTAAGAGGACACACAATTCAATTGTTTTTCTCCTTTTACAACATACTGTTTTATTCTCTATTAGAAAATTAGAGAGTTGAAAGATTAGTCCTGGCTTAGTTAGTCAAGTCATGTAAAGAAGGGGCAAGATGAAGCTGGCTCCTGACATGGGAGGCCATGTAGAGCATGACCTTCTCTCTGCTGTGGCCTTGCTTCTCTCATAAAGAATAATGTGGATGAAGTGGAAAGAAGGCACATTCCTGTTTGTGCTATGTAAGGTTCTATCTACTTCCTGCATTATTAACTGGGGACCACTTTGAGTCTTACATAATACTTTTTTCTGATAATTATAATTATTTAAATATGGACATTAGTCTTCTTCCATGACTAAACATCTGAGGAGAAATAGTTTTGCTTGGTTTTTGAAAAAAATATGTTAACCACTGAAAAGTCATGTATGCCCTAAAATTTTTGTGCTTTGTCCATGGGAGGGCCTTTTCTTATATGCAAAACCTCAGAAAACACACTACCTACATTCACTCCCAAAAGATGCAATTTGCTAGTTGAATAAGTGATTAATTAGAACATACATCACAACAAAGAACAAGCTGTGGAGAAAGTCACATAAGAATAAAAGTCTTAGCGTGAGGTCCCAGATGGAGGAGTTGGAGAAGGCACTGAAGGAGCTGAGGGAGTTTGCAGCCCCATAGAGGGAGCAACAGTGTCCACTGGCCTGACATCCCAATGCTCCCCGAGACTGGATCACCAACCAAATACACATGGAGGGATCCATGGTGCTGGCCACATATGTGGCAGAGGAGGGTCTTGTTAGCCATCGGGGGGAGGGGAGCAGAAGCCCTTAGGCCTGAGGGTGTTAGATGCCCCAGTATAGGAGAATGCCAAGGAGGTAAGATGAGAGTGGGTGGGTAGGGGGTTGGTGGAACACTCCCATAGAGGCAGGGGGAGGAAATAGGGAGGTTCCAAAGGGGAAACATTTGAAATGTAAATAAAGTATCAAAAAAATAAATAAATAAATATTGTGTAAAAAAAAAGAATAGAAGTCTTTTTTGAAATACTTGTTTAAGTTAATAAATAGCCAATTTTTTTTCTTGTAAATATACAACATAATTTTAAAGGGAACATGCAGTGTGTACTAATACTATACTAGGCCCAAGAAGCCAGATTATTGTGCTCAGCATGCAGTATGTACTAATATCATACTAGGCCCAAGAATCCAGATTATTACGCTCAGTCACTTATCTAGTGTTTTTATGAGATAGGACTAGCTTGAAATACACCATGTAGCCTGGAGTGCCATGGCCTTCCAAACACATTATTTTTCTAAATACATGATTTTTAGTTATTCTCTGAGAATTCTACACACTTATACAATGCATGTCAATCATATTCACCCTCTACTGCCCACAGCCCTCCAATTCCACTTGGATACTCCTTCTTCTTCATGAAACCTTTTGTTTTCTATTAATCGAATTCCCACATCCTCCTCCCAACTCATATCCCCTTTTGTTTGTGTGTGTGTGTATACACACACACACACACACACACACACACACACACACATATATATATATATATATATATATTCATACATATAATGAGTCCAATTAATGTTAACTATATATGCAATTTACCAGGGATGATACCATAAAAGAAAACTGACTTTTCCTCCCTTACCATCCATCAACTGTCAGTAATACTTAGGTATAGGTGGTAGCTCAGGTCACCATCCTCTATCCATCTTGGAATGTTTACTAGCTTCGTCTTATGCAGGCGACAACAGCTTCTATGGGTTCATGAATTCACCAGTCTCTTCAAGTCCAGAGAATACTAGTTCTCTCTAGCCCTCCCAACTTACAAGTGCTCAGAAGTAAGGTGTGGGTCATGGCAAGAAGAAAGAAGGTAAAACTTTATTGTTCCTTGGTTTTATAGGGGAAAACAGATGTCATTTTTGCACTGATGTTGAATACTTTAGATGAAGTTTACGTTGCAATAAATTTTAATTAGCCCATAGCTTCAGTGCCTACTGACACTGGGCCTTCATGAGCTGGACACAGATGTAGATGAAAAGCAGTTTATGGGGCCCTCCCATTTACCTCAGATCTGACAACCAACAGATTATGGGCAGAGGAGAGATGAAGCTATTTCATTATGTACCCACTGGTGAGCACACCAAACGCCACTGGATAGTTCCAAGCCCAGGGTCATACATTAAGACCTAGGTTACACTCTGTAAGACGCATATCAAAACAAAGAACAATAAATATGAAAAAAAAAAGTGATTTGGAAGGAAGAAACTGAGATGGAGGGGTGGAAGGGAAACATGAACATTCTGGGCAAGCAGAGTAAGCAGAACTTATTGTACACATATCTGGAATTGTCAATGAACAATATTTATTAATGAACGAATGCTAATGTTCATGTAGTAGTGTAGACATACAGCATTGTATGGCTTTTAAATCACCATAGAAACCAAAGAAATAAAAATGTCCATACAGGGAACTAGAGAAAGAAAGAAACAATTCAGAATTATCAGCATTGAACACTGTGCTGTAATGCTTAGATTGAACATTTCACTTACATTCAGAAGTGGAAAGAAACCTAAGCTCACTGTAACACACAAATATTGAGAAACTGCACTGTTCGAAAGATCTAAATATGCATGATACATAAACAAAATAATGAAAATGTAAAATATAAAAGATAAACTCATAAAAATAAAAAACCAGGTAGAGAAAAAGCAGTGCTTTTCTAAACACTGAAATATAATTCCTAAGCTGAGTTTGTAATTGAAAGAAAGAGGAAGCATTCACCCCCAGACATGACATACAGAAACAAGCTGTAACAGAAGCAGACAAGGTAGGGAAGTTAATACATGCAATGCAGAAATGGATGGAGAAAGGGTGGGAAGAAACAAGGTCAAGTGACCATTTAGAGACTTTGTCACTGCTTTCAATTTCCGAGGAGTAATTATTTATATAAAATAAGTAAGATGTAGACAATGATAGGTTTATTTGTTGAGAATAAATTTTTTGACACCATTACCAGAAGGAATATAGAACAGACCACAGAAGAAATTTCAGTAAATTTTCCAATTGGGAAAATGTGCAGGTCATATCTTATAATAATGTTTTAATGAAACAAAATTACAGAAGCATTTATAACTTTTTGGAAATTAAAATTATACTCTAAGGAACTCTTATCAAAAATAAAGTTGGAGATAAAATTTTTCGATTCTCTTTCAGGCAATAATGAAGAATATTCCCTCTGAGTACCCACTACACAAAGTCCATTTCTATGGAAAAAACGGAATGGACCACTTAAAATGTGCTAACTGTAACATAAGGGCTTCATTGAGGGCAAAAACCAAAGGGCTGGAAAGTTGATTGGGAAATAGAGATGAAATACATAGTTTTCTCTACATAATAAATCAAAAAAAGTTTTCTCAGGAGACCAGTCTTGGGCTCAGGCAAGGAGAAGAATGAATTTCCTGAGTACAGGGTAAATGAAAAATGCTAATAAACTAAGGTAGATCTTACTGATAACATCAAAAAATATCCAGTAGAAAAAGCTAAAAGACAAGGAAGCATGTGTGTGTTGGCTGTTGCAAACAGTGAGCAAACAGAAAACACAAACATTTCTGCCAAGAAAGTGTAACCACATTGGTTTGGAGTTCAGATTACACTACTTGTGTTGATTTAGCAAACAAAATATGACATGCATAAAATTCTTCAGGAAAATAAAACAGAAAGGGGACATTAAAAACAGTACTGTAAAATAACACAATAAATTCTGTAGGCAGATAAACAGAAATGCTCAGAAAAATGCAAGAAAAGAGCTAATATACAAAATGTATAAAGAACTCTAGAAGTTAGACACCCTCTCCCCCAAAATCAATTAAAAAGTGGGGTACTGAACTAAACAGAGAATTCTCAACAAAGCAATCTCTAATGGCCAAAAAACCCCCAAAGAAATGTTTAATGTCTTTAGTAATTAGGGAAATGCAAATCAAAATGACTCTGAGATTCCACCTTATACCCATCAGAATGGCTAAGATAAACAACTCAAGAAATAGTACAGGCTGGAGAGGTTGTGGAGCAAGGGGACCACTCCTCCACTGCTAGTGGAAGTAGAAACGTGTAAATTGGGAATATTTCTATCTTAAGACCCAGCTATACCACTCCTGGGTATATACCCAAAAGATGCTCCACCTTACCACAAGGGTACTTGCTCACTTATGTTCATAGCAGCTTTATTTGTAATGTTTAGAAACCGGAAACAACTAAGATGACCCTCAACTGAAGAATGGATAAAGAAAATGTGATTCATTCATACAATGGAATACTACTAAACTATTAAATTTTGCAGACAAATGGATAAAACTAGAAAATATCATCCTGAGTGAGGTATTCCAGACTCAAAAGCACATGCATGGTACGTACTCACTTATAAGTGTATATTAGCCACAAAGTATAGGAAAACTACACTAAAATCCACAGACCACAATAAGCCAAATACCAAAAATGTCCAAGGGAGCATGGTTGACTCTCTCTCAGAAGGGGAAACAAAATAGATATCAGAGGTGGATGGAAGGAGGGAACTGACTGGGAGAGGGGGTGGGGAAGGAAGAGGGGCAGGGCAGGGAAATCAGGTGTAGGGAGAACAGGGAAGATAGAAAGGGAATTTGCCATGGGAGGGTAATCTCTAGGATGTGTCAGAGACCTGGGACAGAGGTGGGGCCAGGGTGTCTATAGGGGAGTTTCTAGCTGAGATTCCTAGCAGTGGGAGATTGGATCCTGAAGTGTTCAATCCTGTAGCCAGGCACGACTTTCAATGGAGGGATAACAACAATAACCTACCCACAAAACTTTCCACCCAAAATGTGTCCAGCTTCCCAGTTGTGCAGGGATAAAGATAAAGCAGAGACTGAGGGAATGGCCAACAAATGACTGGCCCAACTTGAGACTCATCCTGTGGGCAAGCACCAGTCTCTGAAACTAAAAGTGATATTCTGTTATGCTTACAAACAGTAGCCTAACATAACTGTCCTCTGAGAGGCTCCACTCAGCAGCCAATGGAAAGAGATGCCAAGACCCACTGCTAAACTTTAGATGGAGTTCAGCGAGTCTTATGGAAAAGTTAGGGAAAGGATTGAAGTACCAGAAGAGGACATGAACTCCACAGGAAGACCAACAAAGCCTACTATCCTGGACCCTTGGAAGCTCCCAGAGACTGAACCACCAAACAAAGAGTTAGCATAGCACAGGCTGGTCCTAAGCTCCCTATACGTATGTAGCAGATGTACAACTTGATCTTCATGTAGATTCTCAAACAACTGACCTGTGGGACCATGAAAGGCAGCCTGGTTGCTGGTTGAGCTAAGGTTTAAAACCTCGGAGCCCCAGTAGGGGGTCCCCAGCAGGGGACAACTGTACAAGGGATGGTAGGCATTTTGCCATGCTCCTGGGCCCCAAGATCCTGACAGAAGGCCACAGCTCTCCATAGGTATGTGACCATCAGTCACATAGCCCCAAACCCCTCCACAGGTAGAGGTGTGGTCACCTAGCCTCAAGACATTCCAATTTTAATGAGGCACCTAGAAGCTTAGCCAACCAACTCCCCTTCCCAGCCACTCCTCCCTGCAAAAGGTATTTTAACTTCAGGCCTGCCCTAAGGTTGGGGGTATGATTTCACTCATTGCCACTCCCCCCTTGACAATAAACGCCCTAAAACCATGGACTCTCTCTCTTCATCGGGATCTGCTGTGGGGAACGATGGAACAGGCCTTTATCTAAAGAGCCATGTCTAGTCTCCCACAGAGGGCCACTCAGCACTCCCAGCCACAGCCTCCACCAAACCAAGAGAGCTAGCCACCAACAAGCCAAGGACGGGGTCCCAGAGAGGCCCAGCAGGGGTCCTTCCCACCTTTCACCCCTGGCCCTGGGCTAGATCTAGCTGGCGAGCCCCCAGTCCATTTTCAGCTCTTCTGCAGCATCCAGCAGCACCTGGGATTCCCAAGAGCATGAGAATCAGACAAACCGGCTCCATGATTTCCCTGGGACCCCAGGCCATGCTCCCCCACCCCAAGTCATGCTCCCCCATCCCCGGACGGTGTCCCATGGCTTCTCACAGCCCGACATCTTCCCTGGCATGGCCAAATTTCCAGTGTCTCGCCTCTCCCAGAGACCCAAGCCCTGGGACAGACACGGAACCTCACACTACCACAATAACCCAACACTGATCCAGCAACTCTACTTGGTTGCCTGTCCCTGAATCTGTTGCCTACCTGTAGATCCCTTTCCCCTAAGCCTTATTTGGCCTCAGTGTGGAGAGGATGCACCTAGTTCTGCCATGACTTGATCTGCGGGTTGTGAAGGAAAGGGAGAATGATATGATACCCAGAGGGGGCTCCCCCTTCTCAGAGGAGAAGAGGAGGAGAAATGGGAGGAGGTACCGGGAGTAGAGGGGCTGATATTGGAATGGAAAGCGAATAAATAAATTAAATAAATAAATAAATAAATAAATAAATAAATAAAATTTTACAGAAAAAGTTTATGGATATAAATTTTCAATCAAAACTAAAGTTCACAAAGGATTATCCATGGCAAATGAGAAAGATTGTGGTATAGATGATATCAGAAATTAGCATATTCAGTACACATAATATCTGAAATTAGACATCATGTAATCAAAATATATCAAATGTATGTGATCATGCTTCTCAAAGACAAAAATTAAGACAATGAAGAAAAAATTACTTAGAGATAAAGCTTAAGATATTTTATAATTGATTAAAAGCATAGATCCTTGTTTCTGAGATTCATAAATTTTCCTTAAACAGATAAAAATGAAAATGAAATCGATACTTTAATACATCTTGGTTTTGCAACAGAATACCTAAAGGAAAGAGATATTTTTTAAAATCATAGAGAAATGAATTGACACCAATAAAATAAGTAGAATCATTTTATACCAAGGCATGAAAAATAATCTGACATTTTTACCACTCTTCATAAGTGAGGGTGAAAGATATGAGCAGAAATATCCCAAGTTCACGTAACAAACATGGAACAGACAAGTACAATTGGAAATAATTGCTTTCATACACAGAGTACAAAATGCAATTAAATGAAGAATAAAAGGACTTTGTGTGTAAACACTCAAGTGAATATAAGCAAGAATATAGATCCATGTTTATAGTGAGCATATAAAATGATGCTTATATTTTGAAATAAACAAACTGCTGAGGTATGAAATTCTACACAGCAGGGGTGTGAAGAGATATGGAATGGGACTCAGAGACAAGAATTGCAAGCTCTCTTATTGCAAATGCAGATAAAGAAAGCAATTTCTAACTTGGCGTTTTAATATTAAACGTTTAGGGTAGCCATGTATGGAAACATAGAAATTATGTCAATACTTTTAAAAGTATGGGATAAGGGAATAAAATGAGAAAATGAATACAACCTCACAATTTGACTTTAGACCTTTGTTAGAGGAAATGGAATCATAAATTATGACACATAGCAAGCAGAAAATAAAATGGCAGAAAGCACAAACTGTATCGATAATCTGAGTGCATAGAGTGTGTATTATAACAATAGTAAATATAAAGTTTGCATCAGCTAAGGCCAACAAGTTATGGATAAAAAAGGATGACAAAGAAAATCTTACTGAACAGATGTTAACCAGAATAAACCTCATTAACAAGATCTAATAAAAGCTTAAGGCAAATAAATAAGAATAACAAGGGATTATTACTTAAACACTAAATACTCACTTAACGAAATGGCCATATATCCTTTGGCTATTGTCTCATGTGCAGTTGGCAGTTTATGTGGTCTTGTTTATTTTCTCTTGTGTAGTTAGTATTCTTAGTGATTGAAGAAGTTATGCTTTACTTCTAATATTAGTCATATATATTAAAAGCCTTCCAAATATTTTGTCCTGAATATTTTAGTTTGCCCTTTTAAATGTTTGTATTATCCTTAGGGATTGGTGTAGATTTTTTTCTGGATGGAAATGAGGACCACATTGGTCATGACATAGTATTCCTGAGCAGGGTAGCATACCTACAGTTGGGTGTAATGGAGTGTTCAGTGATAGAAAAGCACTCTGTTAAGTGTTTCCAAGATTGAGTGACTGCTGTGTTTGACTCTTATGACTGTGAAGATTCCAAAGCCTCCGAGGTAGTTGTTTCTTAATACAAGGAAGGGATCAGATAGAAAATAAGATCTCAAATCTTTAACATCGAAGAAATATTTGGAAATCCAGAAAATTTCAGTGATAAATGTAAAGCTGCCTGCCCCTTATAATTTTGAAAGTCTATGGCAATGTCTCTGAAAAAGCCAAAACAAAATTTATTTATATTGATTGCAGAAGGGAAATTTACAGCCTTACTATCCTGTGTGAATGAAAACAAAGTCCATTAGAAAGGGCTAGGACCCTGATGTTCAGAGCAGTAGTGTCTGGGAAGGTAGACAATTGTTAGTGAACTTCTGAAGCACTCCGCATCTATTTGAAGGTGCAGTTTGTCCTTTCTTCCATGTCTGAACCCAGCTTATGGAACGCTCCTTAGTAACACTTCATGGTAGACTTGCCTTATAAGATGACTATTCATAAAATTTACACCAAACATATTATCCATTCTCAATTTTCAGAATATTCTAGAAAGATATATGTGAAATGACTAGAAAAGAATGAAATACTTTTCCAAAATGAACTTTTAAATGTGTATGAACTTTTAGAGCAGAATACATTGATTCAGGTGAACCTATCAGAGGTTGAATCTGATGTCCTACTTTGGTAGAAAGAAATGAACCTATGAACACTTGAGCACTTGTTCCCTGGTTGGTGGCTTTGCTTGTGAAGTTATGGAAGCTTTACGAGGTGATTCCTGCTGAAGGAGGTATGCTGCCAGGTGCAAACATTATTATTTAATTTTATGTGTATGGGTGTTTTATCTGCCTGTATATTCGTGTATTATGTGTGTATCTGATGCCTGCAGAGGTTTGGAGAGGGTGATAGATCCCATGGAACAAGAATTTAAAATGGTAGTGCACTACCGTGTGGGTGTCAGGAATTGAACCTGCATCCTAGAGATGAGCAGACAGGGTGTTTAACTGCTGAGCTATTTCTCCAGCACCTCACTCAATAGTGAAGGTGGTGTGCTTTTAGATTTCTGAGATTGCAACTTTTATACATCTGCATAGGAAGTCATGCTCTCTCAACTTCTTGCTCCTGCAGACACATTTGTCACTTGCTGCTGCACCTTCTCTGCCTCTCAAAACATATGTTTAAGTAAACACATCTTTATTTTAGAACATAATTGAAAAGCAGCCAATACAGAGAAGTACCCACATCCTAGAAATATTTAGATTCCAGGTAACAGCTGTCAATGGAAGAGACCAACACTAATTGGGTCTTCCCGATTATATTCCAAGATAATGCAATATTTATTTGCCAGAAACTAACTGGAAACATTTGGTACTGTGCTTATTGGGGTGGAAGCTTCAACTCACTGGAATATTTATTTGGGCTAATTAATCTCATGTCCATACTATTAAAGTCAACTTACACATTATTAAAGCATTTCTTGATCTATATAACATGAAGATTTTCAAGCTGTGAATCAAAACCATAATTAAGAATCATTGTGGCTGGAGAGATTGGTCAGTCCTTAACAGAACTTGCTCATTCTTCCAGAGCACCAAGTTTGTTCCCAGTGCCCACAGCAGGGAGCTCACAGTTGCCTATAATCCAGCTTTTCAGGTTGCTGTGGTTACCCATAGTCACATACACATACTCACTACTCCTCTCACAATATGTCTTAACAAATACTATGTATATATATATATATATATATATTATTTGTGTGTGTGTTTGTGTGTGTATGTGTGTGTGTGTATTTTGACTGCATGCATGTCTGAGTCACATGCAGGCATAATACAGAAGCTTGAAGAGTCTCTCAGTTACCATAAGACTGGAGTTATAGACAGTTGTGAACCACCATGTGGGTACTGGGAATTGACCTCCTTTTTCAATCAGCCACCTTTTCTCTGATTCCTGGCTGTGACAACTTGTTTTTCCACTTACCATGATGATCGGCCACTCCTCATATCAAAATCAATGGCGCCAGCTGATCAGGGAATTACAGAGGATATTTAATTAAAAATTACAAGTAAAAACATCTATTTAGTAGGTCATATGTGAATGTTCATATACAACTCTATAATATAGAGCAGAGAATTATGACCAAAGTTTTAAGGAAAAACTTATAAAGAGTTTGGTAACAAAAAATTAGTATACTTGAATCTTTGATTTTGGAATTGATAGAGTTGGGATTTAGACCAAAATATTTTAGCTCAGGATTTATCTTCTAGGGAACTCTTTGATTTTTTGTAGATATATGTTAACAATAGCTTACAAACAAGAGTAGAAATGTTGGGAGTCACCACAAGTAACTAACATGGTCATATAATGAAAATGTAATTTATGTGATGTAGTAACCAGTTAGCTGTATGATTCTTGGGCTTATTAAAATCGTCTGTCTTGAGATCTTTTGCCCTGTATGTAAAACTGTTAGTCCTGTATGCTAGATACTCACTACCTACATCTGCACCATGGTTTCTGTGCCCAAGGCTCTGGGAAATGGTGGGAGAAAGGGCAAAAAGATTGAGAGCTGGAAGGCAAGGGCATCTGTTGTGAGATGAGCTCCCAACAGTATAGTTGCTTGAACGAGATCCACACAGCAACACTACCAGTTGACTACCAATATGGGTGGGAGGAAATCACACAATGTTCTTCATTTAGAATCGATTTCCTACAAGGACAAGTTCCCAAATGGGCTTTCCATCCCAAGTGTACAACCCTGGACACAGGTATATATAAGTAGAGCAAGACTCAAGTGTGTATTATCAGGGTTCTATAAAATATAAAAGCTAAGAGATATTCAAGGAGATGTATTAGACTAGCCCATAGGATATAGTGTGTGTAGTCCAGCAATGGCTGTACCACAGGGAAGGGCAAAGAATCCAGTACTTTTTCAGACCATGAGACTGGATATTTCTGGAGTCCCAGTCTGATGCTGGGGCCTGGTAAGATTCCTCAATTGCTGCTGCTTTCCCACTGGAATCCTGTTGGACATGACAGGGTAAATGAACTTGCTAGTCAGAGTGAGGGCAAGCAGGCAAAAAGAAAACTTCCTTCATCCATGTATTTTTCTTTGGGTTGCCTTTAGACCCACCACAAATAATACTATTAAGACAATCTCTCCAATTATCTTGATAGGTACCACTTACCAATGATAAATGATCATAAACAGATAAACAATTTAAACAGACCTATAACTCTGGTGAAATAGAAGCTGCCATTAAAGTTTCTGAGCCAAAAAACAAACAAACTAAACAAAAGACCCAAACAAACAAACGAACAAAACCAGGGCCAGCACAGAATTCTGTTTTAGCACAGAATTCTTCCAGACTTTCAAAGAAGATGTAATGGCAATATTCCTCAAATTACTCCACAAGATAGAAACAGAAGGAATATTGCCAAATACATTTTATGAAGTCACAGTCACTCTTATATGCAAGCTACATAAACACCCAGCAAAGAGAATTACAGACCACTTTCCCTCATGCAAAACTACTCATTAAAACACTTGCAAACTAACTCCAAGAATACATCCAAAGATCATCCACCATTGTCAAGTAGGCTTCATCCCAGAGATGCAGGAATGGTTCAATATGCAAAAATAAAAACATATAAAACATATACACAAACTGAAAGAAAAAAAAACACATGATCATCTCATTAGGCATAGAAAAGACCTCTAACCAAATCATGCACACCTTCAAGATAAAATTCCTTGAGAGATTAAAGATAAAGGGAATATACCTCAACATAATAAAGGCAGTTTGCAGCAATCCCTTGTCAACTTCAACGGGGAGACAGTCAAGGCAATTCCACTAAAACCAGGGATAGCACAAGGTTCCCACTCTCTTTATATCTATTTAATAGAGTACTTGAAGTTTTAGCTAGAGCAATAAAACAACTGAATGAGGTCAAGGAGACACAAATTGGAGAGAAATCAACATATCCTTATTTGCAGATGATAAGATACTATATATGTGACCCTAAAAATTCCACCAGGGAACTCCTACAACTGATAAACACTTTCAGCAAAGTGGCTGAATACAAGATTAACTAAAAAAAAAATCAATGTTTCTCTTATATACATTGACAAACAGATTGAGAAAAGAATCTTAGGGAGTTAACACCCTTCACAGTAGCCACAAATAATATCTCTGTGTAACTCTAACCAAGCAAGAAGAAAAGTTGTATGATGCAAACTTCAAGTCATTGAAAAAAATTGAAAGAAAAATTGCCATTCTGCCAAAAGCAATCTAGAAATTCAATCCTCCTCAAAATTCCAATACAATTCTTCACAGTAGCCACATCTTGAAAGGAAAATCTTAGCTTCCTATGGAAACACAACAACAACAACAACAGCAACAACGACAAATAATATAGAATAATCCTAAGCAACCAAAGAACTGCTCATCATTCCTGATTTCAAGCTGTGCTACAAAGATATAATAATAAAAACATCATAGTATTGCTATAAAAACAGATAAGTTGATCAATGTAATCAAACTGAAGATTCACACCTAAATCCTAGTTTTTTATAAGGATGCCAGAAATACACACTAGAAGAAAAGAAGTATCGTCAACAAATGATGCTGTCAAACTGGATGTCTGCAAATAAATCCATTTGTATCACCCTGCACAAAGCTCAAGTCCAAGTGGATTAAATACCTTACCATAAAAGGTGATACACTGAATCAGTGGGGAATAGCCTTGACCTTATTGGCAGAGAAGAAAATTTCCTGAGCACAACACTGATAGCACAGGCACCAAGATTAACAATTAATGGAAACTCATGAAAGTGAAAAGCTTCTGTAAGACAACACTAGGACAAAACAACAGCCTGCTAAATGAGAAAATATTTTTACCATCCAATGTCTGATTTAACTTAAGGCCCACTCTACAAAATGAACACATACCTGCTACTGCCTGAGTCACCAAGAACCATGGAGGACAACTGGAGAACAAGGACCCTTAAGTCAGCAGAGCTTATAGGAAGTCATGGTGACTGAAGCAACTAGAACAGGGCAGACATGGTCTGCACCAGGGTCCTATGCATATATATTCTAGCTTTCAGTTTATTATCTATAGAACTCTTGACTGTGTGAATGAGTGGGCCTCTGACTCTTGTGACTTCTCTTGGGGCTCTTTGGGTGTTGGGTTGCCTTGTCCAATTTTGCTCTGATAATTTTTTGTTTTGTCATATTTTGTTTTGTTATTGTATTAGTCAGGTTGTCTAGAGTCACAGAACTTATAGGTAGTCTCTATATAATAAGGGAATTTGTTGATGACTTACAGTCTGTAGTCCCAACTCCCCAACAATGGTCAGCAGCAGCTGTGAATGAATATCCGAGGATCTAGCAATCCCACAAGGCACGCAGGCGAAGAAGAGTGGATCTTCCTTCTTCTGATGTCCTTATGTAGGTCTCCAGCAGCAGGTGTGGCCCAGATTAAAGCTGTGCATACCACCACGCCTGAAACTTGTGTCTTCCAGACTCAAAATCTAGATCACAGGTGAGCCTTCTAATTCTGGATTGTAATTCACTCCAGATAGTCAAGTTGACAATCGGAAATAGCCACTACAGTTATATTTGATTTTATCTCTCGGAAAGCTGTTCTTTTCTAATGAGAGACATTAAGGGAGGAAGTCCAGATAGGAAGGGAGGTGGGGAGGAGCTGTGAGGAAGAGGAGGGGAAACTGATATCAGGATATATTGTATGAAAAAAGAATCTATTTTTAATAAAAGGGTAAAAAAGGGAGGAAAGTAAGGGAGGGAAGGAGGGAGGGAGGAAGGAGAGAAAGAAGACGAAAATCTCTCACAGGCGTCCCAATAGCTGAAGTTTTAGTCGATTGCCCATGTAGTCAAGTTGATAATTACAATTAACCATCTATCACATTGGGAGAGGGTGAGGGGACTTGGAGGGGAGAAGTAGGAAGGAACACTGCAGATGCATCATTCAGGTTTGAAGTTCTCCAAAGGAAAATGATTAAGCAAATAAATTAATAACACAATCTGCAGGAGATTGAAAATTGGGGTGGGTTATTTTTTCTTCTCGCCATCTTCTATTCATCTTTCAGAACACCTAGCAACATTGAACAAAATGCATTTATTTATTTAACCTTAAATCAAATATTGGATGTCCTATGGGGAAGTCTGTCTTCCGTTCTGGTACAGGATATGGAATGCCTTGAAGTATGCCCTCTTCCTTATGATCACTGTAGGCAGATTAATGATCCACAAAGTATCATGGGCATTCAAGGTGTACCTGACATTTATACTATGAATTGCTGCAATGAAATGGATGTTAGTGTAAAAATCAAATTCAAACAGCAAATTTTAGTTCCTTTAAAATAACCATTCTTTTACATTTTTCAAATTGTTTTTTATTGAAATGCACGGTATGAAAAAATTTTAAAATAAATGGTTATTTTCTTAACACTTTTATGTTAATTGTTTAAAATTTAGCATTTTTTAAATATACATTCTTGCTGAAAATAGTGGGAATAAATAATTTTATTTAATGAGCATAACATTTTTCTTTCTGGAACACATAATGCCCCAGGGTAATGTTGTGGTCATACAGGTTCACTCAGTTCAAATATTTGTGGTCAGTGCTTTTTCTTCCATATAATTAATGAAAAATAAATCAAAAATTAGTAGTTAATTATCTTATTCTTTAATGTGTTAGTTTTGTTATCTGTTGCAGTTGTCTCTACCTAAGCATCTTAAGCGTAAAGCTACATTCCGTCAGAAGTGACAATACCTTTGCACACTAATAAAACTAAATGTGGCTTTCATTTGGCATAATGGCAGTATCCCCAATCAGAATGATGGTTGTGTATCACTGCTGATGAAGAAATGACCTGCTGGTGCTGAAGAGGCAGCATTCTGGCAGGACCCATGTTTCACCCAGCAGACATGAAAAGTGAAGGCCCTAGATGAAGGTAAGGGAAGACATATGTATGTAGGCAGAGGGCACGGGCTCCAAGCATGGCTGAGCTACTTACACTAAAGAGCAGCAACCTGATGCTGACGGTTACAATATCTAGAGTCTGAGAACTGGTGAAAGCGTTTCCAGGAAAAACAATTAAGAGAAGTGCTGTAAAATAATTAAAATTGGATATAGCTTGGCATTCAGTGTAAGTAAACTTCAGAGAACTCATCTCATCATGCTTATAATTAGATATATAAGGAAACTGAGAAACCAAATGGCTTTGTAGAGATGATGTGAATAATTTTTTTTGTCAAAACAGGCAATCTTGCTTATAGCTCTGATATTAATATTTCACCCACAGATTTTAATACAAGTTAGAAAATTGCTGCTTAAGATATATACTTATAATATTTCCTCCCTGGCCATATACTTTAACACAGTTAATTTCAAATACTTATTAATAATGTCTACCATGTGTAATTTATGTGTTAGAAAGATATGAAGTTGAAAGAAATGCTGTACCTAGACTGAAAGGAGGCGTGTATTGGGCACTTTTCTGTCACTGTGACATAATAGTTGAGAAAAACTTCTTATGAAGAAGGAATGTTTATTTAGGCTCACAGTTTCAGAGTTCTCAGTCCATGGTCTGATGGTTCTGTTGGTTTTGGGCCTGTATTGAGGCACATTATCATGAAAGGAACATATGGGAAGGAAACTGCTGGAGGCAAAGAGAGAAGCATAAGAGCCCTCATCTCTCATTACAAGAAATACCCAGTGACCTAACTTCTTTCCACTAGGTCCACCACTTTCCACGAGTGGCAATGGCTGCCTGGTAACTAAGCTTTTAACAAAGGATTCTGCGGGGATGGTTGATCCAACTATAACACTTCTAAGTTATCAAAAGCATCTAGTATACACTTGCATCCAATCTGCTGAGAGCATGTTTCTAAATCTTCCTGACTATAAGATTTAGCTATACTACATTGAGAGTATAAATTCATGGGTGTCAGTTGTGGATAAAGAGTCAAAGATTTGAGGATAAAGACTTATTTAATCATGTAATAAATATTTCAAGTGAATTTGTAATCTAGTGGTTCAGGGAGATAGTGTCTCTACAATTCCCCAGCTTTGTTGAGATTACCTGAAGAGCTTTTAAAAATCAAAAATGCCTCTGATTTCTCCCCCCCCCCGCCTCTTGTGAGCACTACAGCTGAGATAGTATTGATTTACTTCCTCAGGTGTGCCTTAGCATTTAGGTTTACACTAATTCATGTAATTCAGAGATAGAAGGAGGTTTGGGGATTACTTTTCTATGGTTGGTTGTGGAATTCAAGAAAACATCACCAAAAATTTAGATTAATACATATTAAAAGTTTGGCATATCACAAGTACTTCTTAAGTTTATCAAACAAATTGGATTATTATTTATGTTTTATAGATGTAAGTTTTGAAATATAAGAAACATGCTCAGGCTCATAGGACTTGAAATGCATGCAGGACTAAAACTGTATTTGAGCCAAGTGTGTTAGTACACACCTATAATCTCAGTATTGGGAGAGGGAGCCAGGAGGATCAGAAGTGCAAGGCTATCCTCAGTTACATGGAAATTTGAAGCTAGCCTGGGCTACACAAGACTTTTTCTTGAAAAGAAAAAAATGTAAACAAATAAGCAAACCAAAACCTAGATTGCTTGAATTTGGTATCTGAGCCTTTGTTATTTTGGTGACTCACTTTGGACCTGTAGTGTGGTCACAGAGACTGTATATTGTCACACACAGTATCACCTAAATGTGTGAAGGAAGCAAGTGATTCTATAAAACTATTTTGACAGTTTTTTCCATGTAAACGAATGTAATGAAGAACAGAAAGGCAAGAGATAAAATCTGGAGTGTGAAGTAGACAACAGGAGCATGCATACAAGTAGAGAAGACTGACTCTGGTGAGGGAGGCTTTGGAGCCTTAGCTTTACTATCACTGAGGTGAACGGGTCAAGCTTTCAGAATGGAAAGCCTGACATATGGGCAATGTAAAAGAAAACCACCTTGGATTGAAGAATCAGAGCTTAAATATTTACCTAGGCTTTGGTGGTTAAACTTTTTTCAATTTTCTTTTTGCTAGTTTCTGTTAATATATTACTCTAAATTATACAGGGCATATTGAGGCCAATGCCATAATCCCCAAGGAGTCCTGAAACTGCTGAACAGTCATTGTGCTGGGACCGTAAAAGTGCAGGGCAATGTTTGTTCTTCCCAGCAAGTAGAGTTCCAGAGCTTCATGCCTAGACAAACAGTGCAAACATGTATCCTCCAAGAGAATGCTTCAACAGACATTGCTTCTAGAGTCTTAATTCAGCAGCACAATTTTAGCACTGTTTTTGAACAACCAGAGAATATAGGTGGGTGTTGGCTTCCTAGGAACAGCTCATCTCTCTTATCACGTGAAGAAGTGTACTTCACGTGATACACGTTTTCCAACGTGATTATCATAGGTTTTCCAAATGGAGCAGCCACTGGAAGATAGAGAGTATTGGATAATAGAAAGAAGGATGTCATGGAGGCTTTGACCTTCAAAACATTGACTGAGGTGAGTTTCCTGAACACAGATCCTGAGACATAACTGCCACTTAGATCATGTTTCTACAGAGCATATATTTTATCATATACACAATCACTAAGTTGTGTCAAACATTAAGGAAACCCCATACCCCCATATTATTTTGCATATGATGGAATGAAATACCCATAAAAAATTTCAATGTTTATCAATATATTGTGGTTAGGAATTTCTATGTCCTTTCAATTATTATTTGAGCATCAAATGTGTCCGGTGTCTATAATGTTGCAAAAAGTGTATTGTGTGCTGATGATACAGTGCAAACAAGACAAATGTTTCCTACACTTAACTGAATAACCACACAGGCATGTAAATGATATGTGTTAAATGATATCTATTCAATTATATGATAAATACACCAGTGTGTCTGCTAAGAAGCCCTCAGTTTTGAGGAGGAATGTTTCAACTGAACAATTTTTTTTCTTTTGATAGTTTAATGTTATATTTGCAGCATAAATAAGGCACAGTATATATCAGGGAAAATTTTTATAGACACAAAAAAGAAGATAAATAATTAAGAAAGTCTATTTAAATTCAAATCTATGTGAATCTATATGGGGAAGTCCATTTGTAAAAGTAGAGTTGTAAGCTAGCAAGAAAATAAATGCCAGCTTATCTAGTAAATATTGTACATGAGAATATCTGTTAAATTTTTGTAAAGTATTGGAAAACTACTGATAAATACACACACACACACACGCACACATTCTTGATTAGAAGTTTATTATTGTGAAGAGACACTGTGACTAAGAAACTGTTATAAAGGCAAACATTTAACTGTGGCTGACTTACAATTGCAGAGGTTCAGTCTGTTACACTATTGTCAGGGTGGGATCCATGGCAGCATAAAGGCAGAGCTTCAGTCCATTGCACTATTGTCAGGGTGGGATACATGGCAGCATACAGGCAGAGACAGTGCTGAAGACAGAGATGAGAGTTGTTCATTTGAATAGGCAGGCAGTAGGAAGCTATGCTGTCCATGGCTTAAGCATCTGATACCTCACCCCTATCCCAAGTATCAGGACTAGGGTAGGGCTGAGTTAGACTCACAAGCCAGACCTGGAGATCATAGGATACAAGAATTCTGTAATTTGTCAAGCAGACCTTGACAACCTATACAGCATTTTTGAGTAGGTGATGCCAACAGCAGATCTCAAATTGAAAGCTCATGTGTGTATACAGAGGTAAGAGAGAAACTGATTGGAAAGGTGTGAGTGAACAACCATGGAGGTGTGCATGCACACCAGGTTAGTGGCTCTGGTGAGAAATCAGGAAGATGACCTGATTACAGAGAGAAACTGAGTACAGAAAGGACCTGTACTTCTAAAGCTACAGAATGCAAACTGATAGCAGTAGGAAATGGAGAAGGAGAGGGAATCGTACAAATGGGTTCCTATCCAAGAAACCAAGGATAGGTTTCTCATTAATATTCTGAAGTCTGGAAATTGAACATGGAGCTGTAATGTAAACAGACCACTGGCTTTACAGCTACCAGAAAGGAGGCAGAGGTGTAATTTTATGTCTACTCTCTGTATAAAATCTGGAGTATAAATAATCTGCATTTGGAATTTGTACATAAACTATTAGCATATTTAAGATTTGTGTGTGGAGTAAGATGATTACCTACCTGGATAGATAGGTAAAGGTTAATCTGTTATCTCAGTGTCTGGCAAAGGTTCAGTAGCTCAGCAGAGGAGGACACAATAGAAATAATGATTTGTCAAGACTTTTTGTCAGTTTCTCCATTAAACTGTCAGTTGCCTAATAGAGAGGAATATGGACAAAATATAAGAGACATTTTATAATGTTCAACATATACATTTGATAAATGACCATAAGTTAGTTAATAATAAATAGACTTGTTATTTGCAAAAATGAAAATAGTTTGGTTATTCTAAGGACATATGCAGAATTATTATTTTTTCTAAATGCTAATTAGAAATAACTGTGTCTTTTTAATCTAATAAGTAAAAATAGTTGGTGTAATTATAATTAAAAAAGTCCTTGGATTAGACAGTATTTGTTTATTATTCAGAATCTGAGTAAATTCAGCCTAGTGGTTCATGGAACTACCTACCTTACTAAGTTAGAGTAGAAAGCTATTTTTTTGTGATCAGGCTTTACTGTGGATTGCAAGGGAGTTTCCACAAAGCAATCTCCCATAGGGATCTGTCAGGCAGGTTGTTTAATGTCAAGTATCACATACTCGATAACTGAATTTTATCTAGCGTGGAAATGAGACTGTGCAAGTCACAGGCCAGTAAGAGCAGGTAAATCAGATCAGCTACAGCAAGCCAATGTGTCTATGTGTGTTTATGTTCACACACAGCTTTATGACGCTGAAATCCAGTCTATATACTCAGCAAGTTCTTAGAAATAGCCTCCAGCTCAAGTTAACGGGCAGTGACACTGCTGTTTCAAATGTACTAGTATAACGTTATAGTGTAGTGCTTTGGTATATTGGAATATAACAGTGTATTTTCAAGAAATTTTGTATATCAAAAAGATTCTTCTAATCACTGAATTATTAAATTGACTAGATAGAAAGAAAAGATTTTAAGGACTACTAGAAAAATAATAATAGAACTAATGAAAATAATTAAGGTTTAAAGCGGTAGTTCTCTGAATTTACATCGTTGTGATACAGTGCATGAGAATACCATCATTCTGTCCACTGCTTTTAAGATCATTTAACTCTAATGGATCTGTTACAAATTTCCCCATGATGAAATTCATGTAACCTAATTAAGTGTGAAAATAAAAAGGATAGAATTTTGTCAGTTTTTCATAGCAAGACTTGGAAATATTCTGAGATAGCTATATGTTCCTTAGAGAACTCTCATATCTGCTGCTAAGTTTACTCTCAAAAATCTCACTACTACAGCTAGGTGCGGTGATGTATCCTTGTAATCCCTGCACTAGGGAGGCTGAAGCAGGGGGATCCTGAATTCTAGGCTAATTTTGGCGATGCAGCAAGTTCAAGGCCAGCCTTAAATACTCAGTGAAACCTCCTGCCAGAAAAAAAAGTCAAAGCTCAGAAGAAAATTAAAATCTCAGACCGAGGCTGTAGGAGCTGAGAGTAAACTTCTGAGTGGAAAGCAGACAGTTGAGTAATCCAGGTGCACAGGAGCTCTGAGGGATCCAGATTTTTTCCTGGCATCGGTCTGTATTTCAGAGAAACCAGACATCTTAGTGGTGGTCCTGACCTGACCAGATTCTTATTTCCATAGTTATGCGCCTCAGCTGTTCCTTAGCTTGCTATTCACAGTTTTAAAAGGTTGCTAGGAAGGACTCCAAGGCCTGTGATAGCTTAGGCAACCCTCCTAGGATCCTGTGTGTGAAATGTGTCCAAACTCTAGCGTTTTGTCTTGTCCTCCTTTTAGGAAGTCTATCTACCAGTGAGTTTCCATTCCGGAACCCTAGGCTGTGGGACTCCAGGTGGCAGCCCTGGGCTGGAAATAGAAGCAATTTTGTTTCCCTCTCCTAGCAGTTAATTAGCAGCACAGCCACATTTCACTAAGCATACCGTGCATAATTTACAGACACATAAATCACTGACATGCTCGTTTGGCATTTCAACATGAGAAAGACAAAGCTTTCTCAATGGCTCTTATTGGATATAATTTCCATTTGGAGAATGAACTAGCTAGGAACCAAAATGAAATTTAAAAACAAGCAGAGGTGCAGAACAAGAGAATTTTACAGCAGTGTTATCTCCAAGACTAGGGATATTTTATTTGGTTGTGTGTTTTATTTTATTTTTGTTTTAATTTATTGTGTGTGCTAGATGTTTTCTTTGATTGTGTGTTTGTTGAGTCTCTTTCCTTTTAAAGCTGTACAGTGAAAAGCAATAGCCCAATGGGGAAAGCCCACTACCCTTCAGAGCTAGTTTGGCTGGTCCCCGACAGACACCTGTTACTTTTAATGCCACCACTCTGCTTTCTTTTGCAACAGTTGTGTGCATTCTGAAAGACATGTGTGTGGAGGAGTGATCTGAACGGCCCAGGGATGCTTATTGTAAAAACTTGCCAAGCAAGGACTTAAGACCTTGCTAAGTGTATTTGTATAAAAATTCAAGATTATTTCAGAGGTCTAATCTCTGACTTGGATTGTAGTCCCAAAACTTTTGTTTCTATTACTAATAGTCATGACCAAATTTACCCTCCTATTTCATTCCCACACATTCCCCTGATCCAAACTGCTGACACTTGACTACATTTCGGGAACAGTCATGTGCCTTCTTTGGAAATATATATGTATATCCAGTTGGTTCACAATTATATAGTAAGGACCAACCTGGAGCAGTATATAAAGGGTAAGGGAAAGGGAAAGAAAGCACACAGGTAGAAGTTACAGAAACTGAAGATGTTACTGTTGGACAGGCCCATTACACAGACGGCACTGTAGCAGCATGCAGAAAGTTGCCAACTTAGGCTGATGTGGACAATGACATACATTTGGGAGCAGAAGCCTGAAGGACCCGAGGAAAGCAAGGGCTGTTCCCTGTTATTGCTTGCTTAGCTGTAGCTGCTTTGCTGAATCAAAGTTTTCAGGCTAGTGGATGCTTTTGAGATGTTGCCTAGGAATGTAGCAGAGAGTGTTGGGCAGCCTCGTCTCAGTGGTTGGCACTCCGCCCAAATTAATTTTCAGGGAGTATTGTGTGGGACACTGTCAACTCAAGATATCATCTAGATATCTGTAAGGCTGTAGGCTTAACTACTCCTGACACTGATTTGGGGTCATGATTAAAGACTATACATTTTAACAGTCATGGACAAAAACCAGGAAAAGAAAAGGAAGACTAGGAGATAGATAAGAAATATTGAGTTATTTTCTTCTTTATTCACCTTGGGAAGCAATGTTTCTGAAATAGATTGTATCTCAGTATGTAATTAATTCAGTGTTTGCCTAGTTAAAGCATTAGATTTAGGTAATAGCTTGGCAAGCCACACTGAATTATGAATCCCACCGAGGTATATTGTAGCTTGTAGTACTCCATCATCTCTTAAAACATGCTCGCCCTCCACACTGTGCCTCACCCACAATGCAGGGGAAAGAGTTAAATTCCATCTTGTATTTTTAATTGAAAGCCAGAAAGGGTTGCTTTCTGATAGGTTCATCATATGAATCCAGGACCATCTGGACCAGAAGATTAAGCTTTCCGTGAATCACATGGAGAACACGCATGGATTCCAGCCCAGAAACATTACTAAAAGGCGTCTAAGAATTTGTTGATGCTCAGTGTCATCCAAAGGGTGTCACTATCCTCTGCCTCCTTAGGGAATTCACGTACAACCTGAGAGCTGCAATGAGCTGCTGTTAAATTAGCACCTTTGTTTGCTTTTTTTCTTAGACTTGTCAAAAGGAAGATTAATGTGCAGGTTTTCTGCACTCAACTGTAGCTTTTCTTAGAGGAATGTGGTGTCTACCTCAAAATCTCATTTAAATGCAGAAAAGCTCACTGGCGAGCAAAGATGATCTTTTCACCTTTCCTCTAGTTTCCTTTTCTTATTTTTTTCCTAGCAAGCATTCAGTCCTATTTAGGTTTCCTTCAGCAACCTTTCCAACCCTCTGATGCCATGTATTATTTTCTGAGACTCACTGTGTAAGTTGGAAAAACAATGAGAGTTCAGCAAAGGTGGAAACAATGAGAGAAATACCTGTGGGGTCATTTTACAAATGGAATCCCTAAATAGCAGGGCTTCTTGCGGGGTAATAGCATAGGACCTTTAAATCACAGAGATTAGAGACAGGAGGCCTGGCAGGTCACCTTGTCCACCTCCTGTAGCAGCTTTATGCATTTCCCATGAAATGACATGAGTCCTGGAGCATTTACAGCAGCCCTGGGGGGACTTGCTCCGTGGTAATACATCTTCCTGTTGAGAAAATTTCCCCCCAACTGGCAAGCTTTTCTTTTGTTTAATATCTCATTGTTCTGAATCTTTTCAATCTTTGAAAATGCAGCCATGCTTATTCTGGTTCCTTCTTTTAAACCAACAATCTTGCCACATTGCGGCATTACTCTTGTCTCCTTGTCTAATTATTTAAGCCAATTGAAACCAATCTATACCTTATAATACTTCCCTTACAGATTAGAACCTACTGCTGAATCTAAAGCCACACAAAAGAGTTATTCACTGTGTTTCCATTCATTCTGAATGGGAAATGTGGCCCTCTTCATTTGTCTGTGTATTCACTTCTATGAAAATGAAGGTGGTATTAAAGCCAGTGACTGGACACCACGATTTCAATAAGATGATGACCATTCCTGCAGCTATGATTTAGTTTGCTAATGATACAGTCTACTGAGACACCCTTGGGTTCACTCTCTCATGCCTGACTATGCGGTAGCACTGACTCTGAGTGTTTCAAAACCTCAGTGCAGAGTCTGGCAATGTGGCTGTTCCTTCTGAATATGTTGTTCTATCTTTAGGTATTTTAAATGCCACACATCACAGCATTTTCAGAATATAAGCCTCATGGTTTGGAGTCACGCACATATTTCCTTTGGATTAGAAATGAATGTGGAATCTCCACTTAGGTGTCTTGCTGGGCAAAAGTCAGATGGATTCACTTCAATATGCTCTGACTTGTTTGGATGGAAAGACATTTGCAATCATCACCATCATGTGGCCTCTAGTGATACATTCCTCACTACTTAACATCCCCACTAAGCATTGGTGTAAAGTTTTTCCCATAATACATCAGGGCTAAATTCCACTATTTAGAAAATACTGTAGGGAAGGCTTTGGGGCAATCAAAAGGCCATGCATGCAGAGAATTTATAGTTTAAATTCTTGGAATTCTAAGTCTCACTCAAAATTTTTTGATGTGTGTGTGTGTGTGTGTGTGTGTGTGTGTGTGTGTGTATGCTTGCGCATGCAGTTGATAAGTGTGTGGAATTGTACATATTGAGGCCAGAGGACAACCTTAGGTGTTACTCTAAAGTGCTATCTATCACAATTGAGAGTAGATACTGAATCTATCATTGGTTGGGAACACATAAATTACATTGAACTGACTGGACAGTAAGACCCAGAGATCCACCTGTCTCTGTTCTCCTGCTTAGGGATTCCAAAAGCAGACCACCACAGGAGGCTTCTAATGTTTATGCTGGGTCCTCAAGTCCTCAGGCTTACAAGCCTATCAGTTTATGCCTCTACACGTTCAACCCTATTAAATTTTCCCATCTCTCCACTCAGTAGATTTGTTTTTTCACCCAATAGCTCAACATATAGGCATTATGGTGTCCCGATATAAAAACTCTTCCAACTCTACAAAGATCCCAAGGGAGAACACTTATTTGTCCTTACTTCTGGCAAGTTAGCTGAAGATGAGAGATACTCATGTTCCTGTAAAAGAACTAAACAATGGGAAATGTTTTATATTTTTAAGAAAATCAGAATACTTTGGGATAAAACCAAATATTCTCCCATTCAACCAAAATGATATTGTCTTAAGCTTTATTATTATAGAAAACCAACTTGGAGGGGCAGTAAAAGGAGTGGGAGTCAGAGACAGAAATGGGGTATGGGCAGAAGGCAGTGGGGGGTCACTCAGCAGGTTTTACACATATTACCTTGTCTACTTATCACCTAAGTGGTTTTCAGGTGGGTCTTGTACCTCCCCCGCTCACAGGCTTCTATCCACGTGCACTGCTCTATTTTTCAAAGACATGTGGATTAACGAGTCAATAATGTTGGTAAAGTGTTCTAATTTCCTCTGAGAAAAAAAGCTATAAAACTTTATTGTTATTGTTGCTCCTATTACCAAAGCTCATTGGATGCTTTAGTGATGCTACTGATGTAACCAATATCACCCCCATTTACTTCACTTAGGGAAGAAAGTCTAAAAACACAAGCAGATTTAACTTTGCACATGTGGATATCGAAATGGAAATTTGCAAATATGATCTTGAGGCCAATAGTATGAACCTTAACCCAGTATGTGTGCTTTCTAATGCTTAGTTATCTGAGAAACGAAAAGAGATTTGATACCCCAGTCTTCTCCATTCTCTCATTGTCAAGCAGAGAATGTAGCAACAATTTCTCCATTTCTTGTGGGAATAACAGTAGATAAAATACAAAATATTTATTTCTCTGAGAGAACAGAGATCCCCACTCTACATACATAAAAGGCAGAAAAAAACTACAAAAAGAACAAAGTCCATATTCAAGCAAGAGCCCTGGCACTATGGCCTCCAGTACTAGCATTGTGGAGACTTATATTTGTGCTCATCTGATTACTCCTGAACAAGGAGAGAGTAGAAGACTAAGAATACAACCTGGAATTTTTGTGGCAGTTACATGCTTATATCATCTGACTGAGCTTGGATTTTGTCATGCTTTGATTCTTTTCAATATGTTCTTACTTGTTTGCAATTGGGAGAATTTTGTACTTTATTCAGTCAGGACCTACGTGTGAAGTAGAGAGGAACATCTATGTGATGTTGGTAGTAAAACCTTTGATGCCTATGAAAATACACATCTTACGTCATGCCAATAGTTTGTTGCACTGGAAGCTTAGTCTAAGGCAAAGTGCACTAAAACATTATTCCGTGTCATTTACTACAAATTTCCATAGATAAATCTTTCTGATAATTGATTTTTACCTTGAATTTCTCCACCTTTTGTTGGAAAAAAAGAGCAATAAATAATTCTTCCGGGATGGGGGAGGTAAAAATACTGTGAGACTTTGGGGATATGTTTTTTTTTTAATTATTCCCATGAATGTGCTGCTAGTATGTAATATCAAAACTAAGTTGATGTTTTGCACTAACATGCACATATTTCTGGGACAAAAATTTCATTGTTTGATGCAAAATAGGCCAGAACAAATCATTCCATCACCAGAGTCAGGAAAGTACCACCCCACCCCAAAATACAAAGCAGTTTTCCCCACCCCAGCCCTGCTTTCCTGCTGCCTGTCCATCACAGAGTTGACTAGAAAGCAGAGGCAAACACAGGAAGTGACAAGGAAGCAGGGCATGTGACAAGTACTTATGGAAACTGGATATTTCAGCTTAGAAATAGCTTCTCAGCCTCACATCGCCTGCTTTTAACTCAATTGAAAAGCCTCATTATCACCTCTTGTGAATACTCTGAGACAGCTCTCTAGGAATCTTGTTCAATTTCACCAAACTATTTTCATAATGGAGAGAAGAGAAAAAAATATACTTTTGTAATGCAATACCTAATATTTAATTTAAACAGGGGAACGATTTTTTTTCTGTGAAAGTCTAGAACAATATTTAACAGATTCATTGAATTGATTCATTGAATCAAACATAGGCTTAACATCATTTCCTGGGTAGCTCTAGGTAGTCTTTGAGGAAGCAGGAGACAGGCCCTGTAACAAAATAATTCACAATTGTGTGGTGGAAGTGAATATGGGTTAGTGCCATAGCAGTGCGTGTGGACAATGTTATTTAGAGGCAGAGCAGAGCACTGTGGAATCATTGACAGGAAGTAGCAGTTCACTAGGGTAACTAGGGGTGAGGAAAGCGTAGGGGTGAGGAAAGCATACAGCACTGTTGTGACGGTTGGCTCTTGAAGGATAAGTGAAACCATCCCACATCACCAACGACAATTTTCATATTCACGTGAAGACGGAGGTTAGGGGAACCTGGCAGACAGGCTGGACATTTCAAGTCTAGTTTGTCAAAACTGAAAAGAAATGGTTTAAGCCGGACCTTGAATTTGGAAACTCTAGTATACAATCTTATGGTAGTGCATGCTGTGCTATTCTGAGCACCAGGAAACCAATAGGTTTTGACCTCTAAACATTTTTTTGTTTGCTTGTTTGCTTTTCTTTTAAAGGAAATAAACTATAATCATATCACAGAAACTAGTATCCCAAAGTAGGTATCATGTTGGGCCTGCTAACTGGAGAACCATAGACCGAATGGCTTATGAGAAGCAGAAAAGTATTTTTCACACATCTGCAGGTTGTGGCCTCTCCATGTAGCATGCCTTCTGGTCATGGGATGGGAGGAAGAAAGGTCTGTCTCTGACCTGGACGCACAGGAAGCCTAAACTATTTGTCCATGACAGCCTCCCTCTCACCAGCCAGCTCTTAAGCAGCATCCATACCCGTACCTTGAGCGTATGACTTCACAGGGACTTTTTTTCTACACCACTGCAGACATAAGGAGGTTTCTTAGTGGCAGTGAGCACAAGAAGCAGAGATTCTTAAAATAGACTCAATTTTATTTACTGTTTGAGTGGAGGGGGTTGGCATAGAATTTAGTTTCTTATAATGTTATATCATTAAGATGAAAGCACAAAAGTCAGGTAAATTTTTCACTTGTCTAGAACACTTTTCCGTAAGTGTCACCTAATATATCAAGAATCATGGGGATACATGAGGGAGCAGAGCCTTTACAGAGTGCCCTTTCAGAGTTCTGGAATTTGTTTCCAGCACCCCCATGATGGCACTGCAACTCCAGTTACAGAGGATCCAATACTTCCTTCTGGCTTTGGGGTCACCAAGCACACAGGTGGCACACATATATATCTGAAAATATACATACATATACATAAAATATAAACAAGCAAATCTTAAAAGCGCTATGTAGCTCTGTGGGACATAACAATTGATAAATATATTTACCTTTATATTGGAGCTATGCGGTGGCAAATTATATTTTCATAAAGGAAAGATACAAACATAGATGAAATCAGCATGTAATTAAAGCAGTGAGTATGCATATTAGAACAAGATTGCTTGATCCAACCAATTAGACAGTTCTAACTCAAAACCCTGCCATATACAGAATGGGCAAAAGAAAGAGTAGGTGTAGCCACAAGGTATCCAGATAATAGATCATGGAATGCAAAAAATGAGGTGAGGGCAGAGTGTCTGGACAGACGGAAGCATGGTGAAGCAAGGCATGTGCTCTATTGGATTCATATAGGACTAAAATAAATGATTATATTTAGCATTGGAAGACTACTGCTGGATTAGATGAGAAAAAAAGTATTTATTGATGGTGTTGAGGCTAAACCCTGCATATCCACCATCAGCCCTTGCAACCTCCCCACCAAAGAAAACCAAAAATAAAATAAACAATAACCAAAGCAAGAAAGCAACCAACCAAATAAACAAAAATCCCCAAACTGAAAACCAACCTCCCACCCCAAAAACAGACCTTGCCATGGAAACCATAATGTGTTGACAGTATACCCTTTGCCCAAACAGCTTTACTTGCAAATATTCATTGCAATGATTATTGTTTAGTTCAAGACCTCTGGCTTCTGCTGCACTGTCTAACTGAGTATTGCTTCATGTTCTAAATTGTTAATCTAGATAGTTTAACAAGTAGCAATTTTTTCATAGAGTCTTTGCTTGGCTCATGTGATGTAACCACCTTTGAAACAAATTTACTGCCATGAAATGAGATATGGCATAAGCTGTAATGAAACAGCTCCACATACATTCTACAGTAATCATTTTTAGGGAGCAAATTGAAAGAACTGGGAAAATGTCATGAGTGGCAAATAGAATGAGTGGGAGTCAGGAGGAGACTGGAGAAGAAGGAAGAGAAAGAAGAGGACAGGAAACAGTGGAGGAAGAACAGAAAACCACTTTATCACAGGTTGCATAAACATCAAGTAATTTGACTTTCCTGTTGTGATTTATAACATATGAAGTGTTAGTCAGCTACATCAAGACACCAAAGTCATGGACTTTTCTTTCCCAGAGACAGCATTTGTTCCTTACAGACAGACTACTTAGCTTAGTGGTTGCTTTAGGACAGTCAAAACCAAAATTTAGAAAATTCTTACCAAACTGCAGGCATACATGTGGTTGTATACTAAGAGATTTCACTGAGAAACATGGCAAAGAAGGAAAACCATCTTGGTTTATGTTTATTTTTTAACAGGGATTAATCTGGACCTTGACAACCACATTCCTGAGCTATATTTGCAGATAGGAAGGGTGATGTATATGATAGATTGAAACCTCCTGAGAACTTCTTGTGGAGTCTGACATGTATCCACATGACCTGGAGCAGGCAGGAATAATCCCAACCTTAACCCACCTGCTAACCTGGCTGGTTTATTGGTGACTAAGGTGGGCCTCATGATAGCAAGTTTATACTGCACAGATGATGTGAAGGAGAGAAAAGGTGCCTCCTTTACATGACGGTCCTTTAAAGGGGGCTTTCTGTCAGGAGCAAGAGGAAGACGTGGCATGAACCTAGAAATGATTTTCTTGATGTAGAGGACTTAAGGTAGCAGAGCTGTTGGAAGTTGGCAAGCAGGCAGGGCTAGATACTCAGAGCTCTAGAAAGGTCTAGTCTTCAGAGTTCTCAACCAAAATAGTTATAGCTGAGAAGTCCACGAAAGAGCTAAAGGGCAGATTAAAAGCCTGCTAGTTCTTAGAACATTTTCTGCTCACAACCGTTCTGTGCCACCTCAATTTTCTCTGTTAGGATCAAAAAGGAGGACAAGTAGAAGGAAATAATTAAGCCAACATCTTCCACCTTGCAAAGTAGGAAAAATGATTTGAATTCTAAAAAAATTGAGTTTTTCTGCTGGGCTTTGATGGTTACATGTCTTATTCCGCAGCCAATGTTGAGAAGTAAAGAGAAATTTAATCACTATTATAAGACATCAAGTCACTATTTGCTCATCTCAGTACATTGTCTTAAAAAGTGGTACAATGGGCACTTCTATCAAACACTTGAAAAGTATGGAAAAATTAAGATATAAACATTAGATCTCTTTGTAGGCTATTCTCAGAATTTTCTCACCTGGAAACATATTGTGTTTTCTTTCTTTTTTTGTTTTTTTGTTTTTTTTGTTTTTTTGTTTGTTTGTTTTGTTTTGTTGTTTGTTTTTCAAGACAGGGTTTCTCTTTGTAGCCCTGGATGTCCTGGAACTCACTTTGTAGACCAGGCTGGTCTCAATCTCAGAAATCCACCTGCCTCTGCATCCCAAGTGCTTGGATTAAAGGCATGTGCCACCACTGCCCGGCACATATTTTTGTTTTCTAATTAACTGCATTTCTTCATTGTATATAGTTTCTACATGCAACCATCAACTATTTATTTTAGTTCTCTTTCTCCCCTTTTAAAAATATATATAGATGTGTACCCACATGCGTGTGTGTGTGTGTTCCCATGTGTGCACGCATGTGGAGATTGATATCGTTTTTAATTACCATCCATCTTATATTTAGACAGGGTCTCTCATTGAATCTGGAGCTCATGACTCAGCCATACTTGTAGGTCAGCAAGCTGGACCATCCCTCCTGCCTCCCCAGTGCTGTAATTACAAGGTAACTTTGCATCCAGAATTTTAGATGGGTCTTGTGGACATGAAGCCAGGTTCAGGTGTATATATTGCAAGTACTTCATAAACTGCACCATTTTCCTGGTGCCAAGTTCTTAATTTTTAACCACAGAAAGTTCCCCATTTACCAGAGACTTTCCCAATGATGACAATGGCATTATTATATATCTTTCTGTCAATATATTGTCTATATGTTACTGTCTATATTAAAGCATAATAGCATTTAAACTACTCTCATCCATCTATCCATTTCTATCCACCTCTCTCCTCTTTCCATCCCTGCCATCTCTGCTTTCCCTTTCTCTTTCTGTTGCTAAAGACTCTTAACCTCTTCAATACACAATATCACTACCACAAACAAAAATAAGACACCATTTTGAAAGGTTCCATTTTGGAAGATGTATTTTCCTCCACCTGTTCTCTGTCCACTCCTTTCACCATTTTTTCCCTTGTCTCTTTCAATGATTTGTAACTTGCTTATCTGCTCTTCTCACAGTGTTAGTTCTTCCTTATTTCCCAAATTATTTCATAATCCTTGTATCCATTCTCCAGACTCCCACTGACATTTCTACACTGCACATCCAATCCTATCATCTTCTGGCTTAAAACCTTCATGTTATTCTACAGTATAGAGAAAAGTCATTTCCAGCTTTGAGTGGTATTTAAGATTGTGTATAAGGCAGCTATAGTTTGCCTTACCCATTACATCCCCAATTCTCTGTATTCTGTTCAGAATGTTTGGTTCTGTTTATTCTTTTCCCAATAACAAGCTGAATAGCTTTAGATCTCTACCTTGTTCTGAACTGTCGCTTCCGTCCCAGTGGCCACTTCCTTTCTTATCATATTCCTTTCCTTGCCTTCTTCTTAGCTATCGAGTACCAAATCCCATCTCTGTGCAGCTTTCCATTGAACACTGAACAAAATCAAGCACACACATTGCACATTCATCTACTTCCTTTATTCTGTTATTTTTTTTGTTTACAATTTCTGAATTTCCCCAGTAATAACTGACATTCTTCATCTTGCTATGCTCTTGTGAATAAAGTGAATTATATAGGTTAGCTTCTAAAAGAGCTTGTAGACTTTTAAGACTAAAGATAATTCAGTGCTTGCACTTACCACATATATATATATACCCGTATCCACCTTAATCCTGACAACATTAAACTGAGAATTTTGTTTCTGAAGAAAGAGACTCAATTTGATCATTATAGTTTTCTGGAGCCTATGACTATGCCAGGGCTCTGAAAAAGTGCAAGAAGTCTGTGTGGCAGAATGGAATAAATTAATGCATGGCAAATATCAATATGAAAAAGAGCCTATCATAATTGCCATAAAAAAGAGAGGAGGCATGGAAGTGGTGATGTGACTTGATTATTACACAAAAACCTACAGTAGTTGAAATAAAATGAGCTCAAACCTCACTCAGTTCCTTCTACATTCTAATGAGATATTGTCCTATCCAGTCAGGCTTGGGAATGACTGTCATTTTCGAAACAACAATTCAAAATCTGGCAGCAGAGGAACCAGTCTCTACAAAAACCACAACAAACAAACATCCATGAGAACATTAGCTAAAACATCCAGCAAGAACTGTGTGATTTGACATGAAATGTAAGTGTTCCAAGGAATTTCAAATGCATTTAATGAATACCCCTAGAAAGTGAATTTTAAGCACTAAAGAAATAGCTCAGCACTGAAGAACAGTGGGTCCTTATCCAGAGGACCTGGGTTCAATTCTCAGCATACATATAGTAGCCTATAACAATTGGTAACTCCAGTTCCAGGGGATTGGATGCCCACTTTTGGCCTCCACAAATGTGCAAAGAATCTATAGTCATACATGCAGTTAAAGTGCACTCATACACACAAAATGAAATACATGAAAATTTACTTAGTAAAAAGAAAATAAAATTTAGAACAGTGAGTGAAGTTTCACACAGGATAGTGTTCATAATTCTGAGCATTTGAATAGAGTCTTTGTCTGGTGAGGGCTGGGCTTCATCATGGAAGCAGTTATCATTCTCTTCCTATGACTTTGAATACTTTGTTATTTTTGTTACAGAATATAATGATCACAGATTTAAAAAACTGGATAAAAGTTTGTATATTTTATATGAAAGTAAAAAGTAGAATCTGTCTTGATTATTAAGGATCTTTAAAGTCTCACAGTTGAAGGCTATCACAAAAAATAGTTACTTTAAGTTTGTAAAGAAAAATTCTATTAAAATCTAAGTTGATTGTCAGGAAACTGCTCTGTGTAAAGCTCTCGAAAATGTTCTGTAGGTATTGGACCTGTCAAATATTTTGAGAGGGACCCATTTTCTCAGTCTCTAACTCTTCTATAGTCTTCATGCAATAGAAGCTTGATTAAGAACACAGCTCCATGGATTTGTTGGTTAGAGAAGTCCCAGAGATTCTCAAAGCATCACAGCCCATTTCCATTGCCTTCTTGGCCACCAGAACATCATGGGAAGGAAGACCTACTGCTATAGGTACTTGGTATGCATACTTGGATGCATGATACAGAAAAAATCAAGCTGAACTTTCTTCTTTGCTGGTCATCATTCATAGTACCAGAATATGCTATAACGATTATTAGTGGGGAGCAAACTCATCACTGATTTAACTCAGCTGGAGACCCCATGTACAATACTACAGACTTATCAGTCAAGGCACACCTACTGGAACAGTAATGTCAATGATGTTTGGGGGATAACCATTGCCTTCAAATTCCACTTCAGGCCTGTTCCATGGGAGATAACATTTACTCGATACCATAACCATGCTTAAAAGTGTATGGCTGGGGAGGTCACAGGCCCTAGGAGGAACAAAGTACTAAAGTTGTACGAAGTGGGCATGTACTCAAAGCATATTTTGAAATTACTGTTTATTCTCACAGACTTGCTGCTCTCAGCCTGGGTAAAAGAAGCTGCTTTTTGCAGTGGGCATCAGTGAATGCAGACATGCCATAGAGCTGAGAATAGTGACTGCTGAGTGTTCAGCCCCCAAAGAAGTATCTGTATCAGCCTATCAGGGGTCCAGAGAATGCTGAGAAAGGAGAAACAGAACATAAGAAACAAGGATGAGATTGAGCCTGGGAAATGCTGTTTTCAGCTTATGATATAGGTAGGTACTGTCCTCAGGACCAAATAGCTTTGTAAGTAATTATATGTGCAAGATCTGCACATACCCCCCCCCCAAATATAGACTAAAATCAAATCAATGAAAACAGGAGGATGATTAGTTGGAAAGAAAGGGTAAGAAAGAATGAAAAGTGATTAAGATAGGAATTGATGTAACTATGATCATAGTACATTGAATACATGTACAAAATTGTCAAGAAATAAAAGTAACAGGACAACCACATGTCAATATTGTTCGGTTCACGTTTTGACTTTGCTGCTTCATAGCTGCAAGTGTCTCCAATGACCAGCTGAATGCCCCGTGCATCAGTTTACTCAGTTGTGTAGCAACATGACTAGGATCTCATGAGGCTGTGAGGAAGCAAAGGCCTGTCACAAGAAATTAGTTACTAAAGTTAGTTTCTTTGTTTGTAATGTCTGTGAAGTCAAGGTAGCACAAAACATAAATGGAATTCTTGAGACTGTCCAAATTTCAATGTCGGCTTTCCTGATTGAGAATTGTTTCAATATTAATAAGTGAAATAATCGTACAATAATCGTACAAGCAAGGTAACATGGGAGGCAAAACTGAGTAAAGAATTATCCTGTTCTTCAAGTGACAAGTCATAGACAAGCTACACCTGTGATACATGAGCACTCACAGCAACTGGATTTGCAATTGTTCATAAAAGCCCCGTGAAATTCTATCTGCTGACAGGAAAATAGTAGTCCATTAATTTTGATAGATTTGAAATGCTCTCTCCCATGCACAACCAGCAGCTGCAGGGAGAGAAAACACACTTACCTCTGCTACACACATCTCTCTTTAAATTCCCAATGCTAGCAAGAAGGGCACTTTTCCAACACCCTGAATAACCATGAAAGTGTTTATGAAGTAGTCTTAAACCGAAATCAGAACTATTCTCATGTCACCAGTCTTCTAGCAAACTAAGGAGGTGAGCACCATGCATGCTCTACCAAGTTCTCTCATTGTTGATTGAATCCCAGACGGCTCAATATGTGACACTGGAAAGTTCTACAGTCAGCTGTTCAGTGTGACAAGATTCCAGCCTGGTAAGCACACTACCTCTAGGACTGCCACCCTACAAAATGAGACTGACTTTCTGAGGTGGTGCTGTCTGTCCAAGGACAGTTTACTCGACAACAGAGAAAGAATAAGAATTTGCAATTTTAAGTGCAGATTATATTGTGTGTCTGTGACCGGCCAATTAGAGAGCTTTGGTTTGATCATGGTCTGAACTTGATTGAATCCTAATGTTGCTCCATGATAGTCTTTAAAAATTATGCTGTCTGCATTTTCCACATAATTAAGGTTCTGGATGTTTAGAAGTGTATTTGCGTAGATGTTTCAATTCACTCCCTCACCAACATGACAACTGTTTCTGAAGTTAGTGAGTGGTGTGTATAGCATCAGAGCTTGGTAACCTGTCTCTTTGCTTAGTGGGAATAACTGATATTATATATACTAAGAAGATCCAACTTTTTCTTCAGATTCAAAATTAATATAATCATCACCAGTTCTTCATGACCCTTCATTCAGCTGAGAGGGTAAAGTCTCACATTTCACATTTAACAACCACTGAGAAAAATGCTAAAAGCTTTTTCTCAGACAATTATTCCCACAAATGTCAGGCTTGCAGACATGACATGCTCCAGAAACTCACTTTAATTTGTGTAAAAACTAAGTGTTTGTCACATGCCAAGTCACCGGAACTATTTACAGCTCAATTCTGCCATAAGGAAACCAGTAAGCTGTCCCCAAGCCTCTTTAATTTGATTCTTTACCTCCTCCCAGCAGTACAGACCATTTACTATCACAAATGAGGTCTTAGTATGTTTTAGGTTTCCTGGGATGTGATATGCATCTCTTTATTCAAGATATGAGAGGCTTCTGCTGCTGCCTTGTTCAGCTTCTTATCAGAAATATAGTTCTGCCCCTCTTTGCTAAGGATATATGAAATTGTTGTATTAAGATTTGTTCTGCAAAGAAAATAAGATATCAAGACACCATGCTGGTCATCATATGTGGATCATGTGGAGAAGCTCATGTGTGTGCTCCAAACTTTTTCTGATTTCTTATGATGAACTTGGGGAAATGTTCTGAAGAGCAGGTGTTGGTGTTTCTTCTTTGTCCTTGAGATGAGAACTAAATAAAAATAATGCCTTCAATTTTCATGGTTGAAAATTGAGTACGGTCAATGTTACAACACATCTATCCCAGAGACATGGGTACTCAATATGTGTGGCTTTACTGGTAGCTTGTTTCTGGGAATATACCTTGGCACTGAATCTCCACTATGGCTAAAATGCCTCCACTGTAATCCATGGATAGCTGGTTAAGGAGTTTCTGCTACTCCAGTCAATACTGGATCTTTGGGAAACACAAGTAACATACATAGGCATACATTGGTGACAGAGCATATTCAGAAAGAAAATTGAGGAAAGATCTGGGCTTGGGAAATTGGATATTTTAATCTAGCAATGTGAATCTGGAATGGATAGAGTAAAGATTCCAAATAGGGAAGACATCATTCCACGAAGAGTGGGAATGGCCGAGCCATTCTTGGCTCAATGGCAGCAGTGCCAGCAGATTCTTCAAGGTGCAATGCCTAGTTCATGCTGAGAGAGATGGCACTGGACACATCTGGAGCATCCAGATTGGGGTAGTGTTTAGCATAGTAAGTGTGCTTTACTTCTTAAGGTGGAACTCCATCCATCCCATGAATTCTGACAGCCAGTGGATGCTTGTAACTCATTCATCTTCTGTTAAGATAATATTATAGCATATTTAAGCAGATATCCACAAGTCAAGGTAGTTCTTAAACTCTAAGCCTCATTAGGCTATATTCTGATCATTTTGTAAAATAAAGAACAAAATAAGAAAGCATTTTAAAAATATATACGTGTAAACTCTATTTTATTCTTAGATTAACTAATTTTTAATTGAAAATAGCATCTTCTCTCACACAATACATGCTGACTAGTTTTCTCTCCATCCACTCCTCCCAGATTCTTCCATTCTCTACTCTCCCCCAGATTCACTTCTGCCATTTTCTTTAAGAAAACAGCAGGCTTCCAAGAAAAATAGCCATACAAGATAAATCCAGAAACAAAAGTACAAGTAAAAAGTCTTTTATATCAAGAGTGGACAAGGCAGCTCAATAGAAGGAAAAGAATCCTAAGAACAAACAAAGGAGTCAGAGATACACTCACTCCCAGTGTTAGGAGTCCCACAAAAACACCAAGATGGCAGCCATAACATATATACAGAGAGGCTGGTATAAAGCCATACAGGCCATGTTTATAGTTTGAGCCTCTGTGAGCCCTGCTTAGTTGCTTCAGTGGGTCATGTTCTCCTGGTGTCCTCCAGCCCCTTTGACTCTCACAATCTTTCCTCCTCTTCTTAAGGACTTTCCTGATCTCAAAAGAGAAAAGCCCAATGAAGACCTCCAATTTAGATTATGTGTCCTCATAATGTTTGCCTGTGGATCTCTGCACCTGCTCTCATCTGCTGCCAAAGACTGGGCAAGGCACCAGTCTAGGAGTATAGTAGAATGATTGGCCATTCCCACATGATCTGTGCCACCATTGCCCAAGCATATTTTGTGGGAAGGACAGATTATAGGTCAAGGATTCTGTGGCTGAATTGGTGTCCATGTTTTTCTTTCAGTAGCCTGCAGAATACTTTCCATATTAAAGAGACTAGAACATAGAGGTGAAGGTTCCATTGAGGCACCAGCTGAACCTTTCTTAAGACAGCGATTTATGTTGAAGTTGTCCTTGGCAATGGAGCCTTGCTATCAGTTTTTAGGGAACTGATCTGTCCAAGCAACAGCCTGGGCCATTTCATTATCAACATGGGATTCCTTAGGCCAACAATTCAATCGAAGGCAACCCAGTTCCATAACTGGAAGCCCTTCTTTTCTACAAAAGATGGCCAGTTCAGATTCCATTATGAGGAGTCCTCTCTAAGGTCACTCTTATAGATTCCAAGAAGTTTTTACTGCACTAGGTTTCTACACCTTCCAAATGCCCCGATTCCAGCTGTCTCTTCCCCCACTTTCTTCCTTCATCCCTCCCCCCAATCAGATCACTCCAGATCTTGTCTCTACATACCCCTGAGTCTTCGTGCAAAATCATTTCTATATCACCTTCCTAAGGAGAGCCATGCTTCCCCTCTGGAGCCCTTCTCTTTACCGAACCTTTCTGGGTCTGTAGATTGTAGTTTGATCATCATTCACTTAACAGCTAATATTCACTTATAAGTGAATGCACACCATATTTGTCTTTCTGCATCTGGATTCCTCATTCAGAATGAGTTTTTTCTACTTCTGTCTTTTTGCCTGTAAATTTTATGATGTTCCCATTGCTCCACATCCTTGCCAGCATGAACTGTCACTTTTATTATTGATCTTAACCATTCTGACAGGTATAAATTGGAACTTGAAAGTAGTTTTGATTTACATTTTCCTAATAGCTAAGGATATTGAACATTTATTAGTGTGTTTCTCAGCCATTTGAGAATCTTCTATTGAGAATTCTGTGTTTAGATCTGTACCCCATTTTTAGTTGGATTTTTGTGCAGGGTGATAAATATGGATCTATTTGCATTCTGCTACAAACAGACATCTAGTTTGACAAGCACCATTTGTTGAAGATGCTTTCTTTTTTCTAGTGTGTGTTTCTAGCTTCTCTATCAAAAATTAGATGTCTACAGGTGTTTTACTTCGGGGCCTTCAGTTTGATTCCTCTGAAGAACCTGTCTATTTTTGTGCCAATACCATGAGATTTTGTTTTTGTTTTGTTTTATTTACTATTCTGTAATACAGCTTGAGATCAGGGACAGTGATATCTCTGGGTATTTATTTATTGTATAGGACTGTTTTAACTATCCTTGGTTTTTTTTCCCATATGAAGTTGAGAGATTAATTTAAAATGTATACCTTGTGGTAACATTCAGCATCTACAAAGAAATCTATATGCTTGCATTTATTCAGTGGTGTGAGGTGGACTGACTGTGACTATGTGCTGGTTTGTCTCTCTATGCTGCTCTGGGATATTGGCAAGCAATATATCACTAAAGTCATATGAGGTCCTCTGCAAGTAACTGACAACTTCCAGTCCCATCTCTCTGTGATTTTTAAGCAATGGCATCCAAAAATATTTGTTTTGTTTCTTCATCACACAATTAGGTCAAGGGGAGAAAAACAAACTGTCCTAGGAAGCAAATGTGAAACTCTAATGTGGAGGTCACATCCTGGCAGCACACAATACTAAAGCCAAGACTTGGTGAAAATTATAGAACTGTGTTTTTCTACATTCCTTCCTACCACAGCAAGCATCATCTTGATTGTACCTGGATTAAAACTGAATGGGCTGCCAGATGCTCTCTGCAAGAAAAAAGACTTGGATTTCCACAGTAAAGAGGCATGGTTTCCAAGCTACATGGCCAGTTTACTTTAAAACCAAAGTCAATCAAAGGTATTATTACATGAGATGAACAGAACAAACTAGCATGCTTCATGAACACACATGTAAAAGTCTGAAATAAAATATTTTCTAATTAAAGCTGTCAGTAAGTAAAAATTTACTGGCTACTTTAAAGTGAGATTTATCTTAGGTATTCAAAGGTGATTGGAAACTACAACGTATAGTCCACAACTAAACATTGGAAAATAAAATGTTAGAATATGAGAACATAGCTTAGTGGTACAGAGCTAGTTGAGTATACATGAGTCCCTGAGGATTATTTCTAGCAACAGCCTTCCTACACACACACACACACACACACACACACACACACACACACACGCGCGGGGGGGGGACTACACAGCAGAGAGGGAAGGGACTACCCCTATGTTATGTCACACTTAACAGATATTTTATCTTAAAATAAGGAACAATGTAACAGTGTTCTCTATCAGTGTCCTTTTCGTGGTACACCTAAAATGTTAGCCAAAATATACAGCAAGACATTAGTAAGTGGACTGTAACCTTATTAGAAAAGCAGTGGTAAAGTTCATGAGCTATTTCAAAAAAAAGTTCAAAAGCAAGATATAGCAATGCTATAGGAAAGAAAGCAAATACACAAACGTCAATTATATTCAACAACAAACATCTAGAATTGAAATTAACATGAAATTTTAAAATGTTACCAAAAATTGAAGCCAACCTTCATGAGAGTCTTGTCTTTTCTTCGATAGATAGAAATTAACACAGAGACTCATAACTGTTCATGGTTCAGAAAATAAGGGACTTAATGATGCTCAGCTGTAAACAGGACATCTGTATCAAAGACACATCTCCCTCACCCAAGGCACAGGGATCATGCAGAAGGGGTCAGAAAGAGTGTAGAGTCATAGGTGGTCACGGACTGTTTCCAGACACAGCAGGGCAGCTGCACAAAAGAATTCTTAGCAGTGGAGACAGCATGCACAGGACATGAATAGACCCTCACCACACCAAAATTTCTAGTCTGGAAAGGGAGACTATACTCAGAGTCCTATCCCTAGCTAAGGAGCTATTGGTGGTTGATAAGTACTGCGAGAGGGAGAGAGTCAGAGTTGTTGTGTTGGGTTTGTTTTTTTTAGGAGCTCTGGTGGTCAAACCACTGTTTAGTGAAGGCAACACATCCAAGTGTAAATGGGCAGCAAAAACTGTATTTGATCCATTCAAAACCAAGTGAGAACAAAATGGTAGGTGAGTGGGGACAAGGGGAGAGAACGCTGAATGATGGAGGTACATATAAATCAAAATTCATCATATGAAAATTCAAAGAACTACAAACAGGAAATTAAAAAGAGAAACAGAGCAAAGCAACCTTGATTTAGATTTACACATTATAAAAATTAATTCAAAATGAGCATGAACTTAAATGAAGTGTAAATTATGAAAAATTTAGTCAGTGATTCTTATCCTGTTGATCATAATCACTTTGGGGGTTGCATATCAGATATTTATGTTACAATGCATAACTGTAGAAAAATTAAAGTTCCAAAGTATAAATAAACATAATTTTATGGTTGGGGAACACCACAACATGAGGAACTGAATTAAAGGGTTGCAGCATTAAGAAAAGTGAGAAACACTGACTTAGAAGAAATATGATTGGAAATGAGCTTTCAGATACACCAAAATCACAAATGATGAAACACTGTAAGATAAGACAGATTCCAAAATTGAAATGAAGGCTTATTTACAAAACATGAAAAAGATATGCTGGAGATAGAGGATACATCTGTGAAAGAGATACATTATTTAGAAATGTATTCAATACAGAAAAATACTCAGACTCCACCAAGAAAAGAAACAGCCTAATTTTTAAAAACGGGTTCAAAGAGCTTAACAAACATCTCAAAATTGACTCAAACAAATCAGTAGCCTTCATATACTCAAAGGATAAACAGGCTGAGAAAGAAATTAGAAAAATGACACCCTTTACAATAGGCACAAATAATGTAAAATACCTTGATGTGACTCTAAACAAGCAAGTGAAAAATCTGTATGACAAGAACTTCAAGTCTCTGAAGAAAGAAAGCAACGAAGATCTCAGAAGATGGAAAGATCTCCCATGCTCATAGATTGGCAGGATTAATATAGTAAAAATTGCCATCTTGCCAAAAGCAATCTACAGATTCAATGTAATCCCATCAAAATTCCAATACAATTCTTCATAGAATTAGAAAAAGAAATTTGCAAATTGATTTGGAATAACAAAAAACCCAGGATAGCAAAAACTACCCTCAATAATAGAACTTCTGGGGGAATATCCATCCCTGACCTCAAGCTGTAGTACTGAGCAATAGTGATAAAAACTGCATGGTATTGGTACAGAGACAGGAAGAAAGATCAATGCAATAGAATTGAAGACCCAGAAATGAACCCATACACCTATGTCACTGGATCTTTGACAAAGGAGCTAAAACCATCCAGTGGTAAAAAGACATCATTTTCAACAAATGGTGCTGGTTCAAGTGGAGGTCATCATGTAGAAGAATTCAAATTGATCCATTCTTTTCTCCTCATACAAAGCTCAAATTCAAGTGGATCAAAGATCAAATTCAATGTGGAGACATAAAACCAGATACGATGATTCTAATAAAAAGAGAAAGTGGGGGTAGCCTCAAACACATGGGCACAGGGGAAAATTTTCTGAACCGAACACCAATGGCTTATGCTCTAAGATCAAGAATCAGCAAATGGGACCTCATAAAATTGCAAAGCTTCTGTAAGGCAAATGACACTGTCAATAGGACAAAATGGCAAACAACAGATTGGGAAAAGATATTTACCAATCCTATATCCAATAAAGGGCTAATATCCAATATGTAGAAAGAACTCAAGAAGTTCAACTCCAGAGAACCAAATAACCTTATTAAAACATGGGATACAAAACTAAACAAAGAATTCTCAATTGAGGAAACTCGAATGGCTGAGAAGCACCTAAAGAAGTAATCAGGAAAATGCAAATCAAATCAACCTTGAGATTTCACCTCTCAACAGTCAGAATGGCTAAGATAAAAAACTTAGGTGACAGCAGATGCTGGGAGGATGTGGAGAAAGAGGAACACTCCTCCATTGTTGGTGGGATTGCAAGCTGGTACAACCACTCTGGAAATCAGTCTGGATGTTCCTCAGAAAATTGGACACAGTGCTACCTGAGGACCCAGCTATACCACTCGTGGGCATATACCCAAAAGATTCTCCAACATATAACAAGGACACATGCTCCATTATGTTCATAGCAGCCTCATTTATAATAGCCAGATGCTGAAAGCAACCAAGATATCCCTCAACAGAGGAATGGATACAGAAAATGTGGTACATTTACACAGTAGAGTACTAAACATCTATTAAAAACAATGACTTCATGAAATTCTTAGGCAAATGGACAGAATTAAAAAATATCATCCTGAGTGACTTAACCCAGTCACAAAAGAACACACATGGTGTGAACTCTCTGATAAGTGGATATTAGCCCCAAAGCTCAGAATACCCAAGATACAGTTCACAGACCATATGAAGGTCAAGAAGAAGGAAGACCAAAATGTGGATTCTTCAGTCCTTCTTAGAAGGGGGAACAACATACTCGGAGGAGGAAATATGGAGACAAAGTGTGGAGCAGAAACTGAAGGAAAGGCTATCCAGAGACTGCCCCAACTGGTGATCCACTCCATATACAGACACCAAACTCAGACACTATTGCAGATGCCAAGAAGTGCTTGCTGACCGCAGCCTTCTGAGAGGCTCTGCCAGAGCCTGAGAATTACAGAGGCAGATGCTTGTAGCCAATGATTGGTCTGAGCATAGGGTCCCTAATGGAGGACTTAGAGAAAGGACTGAAGGAGCTGAAAGGGTTTGCAAGCCATAGGAAGAACAACAACAACCAACCAGACCCCCCCAGAGCTCCCAGGATCTAAACCACCAACTAAAGTGTACACATGGAGTGACCCATGACTCTAGCTGCATATGTAGCACAGGATGGACTTATCAGGCATCAATGGTAGAGGAGGTCCTTGGTCCTGTGAAGCCTTGATGCCCCAGGGTGGGAAGGAACGAGTGGTTGGGTGGGTGGGGGAGCATGCTCATAGAAACAGGGGGAGGGAAGATGTGATAGGGGGTTTCCAGAGGGGAACCTGGGAAAGGGGATAACATTTGAAATGTAAATAAATGAAATATCAAAAAAAAAAAAGAATTACAGAGCCATAATGTCAAATCATAACGAAGTGCCCCTGTATTTCTACCAGGAAAACTAAAACCCGAAGTAGCTAACACCATAAATTGCTGGCAAGGTATGAAGAATTAGGAACTGCCCTGTGACAGCAAAATGGTTCAAACTATATCAAAGGCATATTGGTAGACGTGTTCTTCCTGAATGATTAGTTACCATGGTCACATTTTCAGGTATTTATCACGTGATTGTAAACTTTGTAGCCACCCAGAACTATGCTTAACCATGTTTATCGAAGTTTTATTCAAAATGGCCACAAATTGGATCTAATGGCATGCCCTATACTATGAAAATGGTTAAACTACATGTTACATGTGGAGAACTCAATGTTACCCATTTATAAAAAGGAATGAGCTGAAAACCATGAGTAATATTTTAAAGAAGTCAGTCAGATAAGACTACACAAAGGTATAGTTTTATTTACCTAGTTATTCATTAGCCAAGATAATAGACCCAAAATGAGGTTCAGCGTGAGATCATACTTTATAATTCTGTAAGGTAAGTTACATAACCCTGTGCATTTTCTGAAACACACAGAGCATTACAGCAAAGGGTAACATTTGTGGATGAAAATGAAAAATCTTTCAAGAGATGGAGGATGCTAGGACATAAGGAAAAACATCACCAAAGATTTACATTATAGGATGAACTGGGCACATTGTCAGTGAATTGTTAAAATGTTTCAACTGAAAAGGAACTGGAAAAAACTCAAAGGGAAAAGAAACTACAGTAGCATTTGGAAAGGCCACTTTAAAAGACAGCACAATAGACTGGTCCTGAAAATGTGTCCTTTAGACTGAATGTTAACACACTTAAGTGGATGGTGGATAGTTGAGTGTGTCTCTGTAGGAAAAAAAAATACAGACAGCAGGAAGGAAAGTGAGATAAATAGCCCGTGATGGGATGGTTTATAATGGCAGAAACAGTAGGGACTCAATTATATTAAAATAGGCATAGGTTGCTAGTGTCTTAGTTTATCCATAAACCGTGTAGTGGAGAAATGTATTACTTACAATTCTGAAGACTAGGAAGTAAAAACACAAAACAATGACAGTTTTGGTTTCTGGTGATGCCCATTTTCTGGTGTCTTGTTGCTGAATTATCAGGTGGCAGAAGGAGTGATGCAGCCTCTTGTGGCCCTTTAAACAAGGACAGTAATCCTAACTGGCCTCTGACCATGTGATATAGTCACCTCCCAAGTTTCTGCCTTCTTGAATTAGCACACTGGGGCTAACTTACAACACCTAAAAAGATGTACATATTAACATTCTAGAATCATACACAGAAATATTCATAGATTCATGTATAGAAAAGAATTACTACACATATACATATGATACATATATAACTCAGATACAGTGAATATTCCTGGGGCCTGCCTCTGGCTTTGTATTACCCTTCAACAAAAAAGTACTGTGGCACATTAGAGATGTGACTAATTTTGAGAAAGGGTGGGGTCTGTGAAGGCTGACTCAACTGGCAGATTCTCAATAACCACAGTTGAAAGTATTTGAATATAAGTAATATTAGAACACTACCCAAATTTAAAAAATATTTTTTATTACACCATAAATAATTGAAGAAATTAATAAATGGGACAGAATAGGCAAACCTCTGTGCAGAACTACTCCAGATAATTTATGGAGAGCTTTATCCTCCTTTGTGATGGAATATCATTTTCTTCTCTATTTGTGGGAATGGGCTCCAATGGTTATCTGTCTGTCTGTCTGTAATGAGGAGTGGCAAGCACAGATGCACAATGCAGAACCATGATGAGTATGATCTCCGAGGTGGGACCAAGGCTAAGGCAACAGAGATTTACAGTATGAAGAATGTGCTCACAACCTAGGATATGTTGTCAGCAGATTACACATACCATGATTCAATTGAATCTTCAGAAATATGTCAGAAGAAGAAAGTATGAAGAACTACGTTGCGTTCAAGAGGAAATGAGAGAGGCATAACGGATGAAGTCACTGTCATATGCTGGGAAATAAGAGACAGACAGACCATATAATAAAATGTAAATGAGTTATGAACTTCAATTAATAACCAAGTATCTTGTTACAATAATTGTGAAAATAGCCCATGCTAAGGCTTGATATTAACAGTTGGGAAACTAGATCCAAAATCTTGGATCATAATTTTAAAACCAAACTCCTTGTAAGATCTGAATGGCAGTATAATTTACCATCTTAATTTATTTTATTTTGTGTACATGTTTGTGAGTATGTGTGTATGTGCTTGCATGCATGCATCCGTGTGTGCATGTGCAGGTGTGTGCACTTTGTGTGTGTGTGTGTGTGTGTGTGTGTGTGTGTGTGTTTTATTCTCTCACATGTCTGTGTGTGATTGCTGGTACATATGTGTAAGTCAGAGGACAACCGTGGACATTAGTCTTTGCCTTTCATTTTGTGAGACAAGTTTGGATTCTGGAGATACAAACTTAAGTCCTCTTACTTTCTTGGCAATTTTTACCACTCAGCTGTGTTCCAGCCCCCTATGTTCTGATATAGTTCCACTCTGTAGTCCAGGCTGACCCTGAACTCATAATTTTCCTTCTTCAGCTACATAAATGCTAGAACTTTATCCTAATTTAATGTGCCATTTATGTATTTTAATTTAGAGATTATCATCTGATAGTCATGTTTTACTCCAAGTCCATATATACATATGAACATAATATGTCAAATCCTCTTCATCGTGACTTACCTGGAAAAACCATCATTTCCAGCTTTCACGATATTCTTACTCACAGGGAGTCTTTCTGGCCTGTAACAGTTATATATAAGCAGATTTTCAAGCAATCACGCATGACCATACACTCTTAGAATCCTCCCTTGACACAAGTAGCAGGCATTAGAGAACATTAAAAAGAGAAAAGGAGAGCCAGTTCAGAATTTTTTCCCATTTATTTATTTAGAAAGTATTAACTTTCTAAATTGGAATCCAGGAGCCCAGTTTTCTTCAAATATTCCATTTAGTAATTGTGAATGTTAGGTTCTGGAGTTTTGTGAGAATTTCATGAAAGAAAATTTATGTGTCACATAACCAAGACATGGTTTATTATAAATAGCCTATTTATAAGAATTATCAGTTATATTTCTTATTATTCTATGAATCAAACATTTTTCTTCTACATAGTCTGGAACTACAGGAGATTATAGCTATTTGGGGAAAATTGAAAGAATTTTAATACTACAAATTCAGAGTGGTGCTTTTTCTGAGCTAAGATGACTCATGTCCCCAAGTGTGTGTTATGTAGTCAGGGTATTGACTGGGCATGTGCCACAATATGTTTGATTATTTTCACTGATCTGAACTGAAGTATGTCCTGGCTTTCTGGCTTAAGCTGTCCTATGTCACAAGCAGACTTAGCATACTTTGATGTTCTCTTACCTATCTCTGACTTATTATGGACATCCCTAGGCTAGCTGCTCAGTTTTAAAATGATGTAATTGTTCACTTATAACTCCCCTCTCCCCAAGACTCACAGTGCACTAAAAGAGGAATGGATTCTTTACTCAAGCATTACCTAGGTCTAGGGTTGGTCCAAGTGGCACTGTATTTTCATTTAGAGACCAAACAGCCAGGACAACTGTACTGTGGTCTTTCTTTGGAATAACCTAACTCAGATGCTTCCTTCTTCCTGTTTATAAGCCCTAGTGTTCAGGATGCCTTCAGCTCTGGTTCCCTTTCCAGGACTGGCCTGCTGAGGGCACATATTTTCCACATGTTTTTACTGAGATTGGCTCTCTTGTCCCTGTCATTCTTCCTGTCTTACAAACAAATTCCATTGTGATTTTTTTCCTTCACTTGTGTCTGTTGCACTTGCACTGTTTTCATTGGGATGTTGCTACCGCCCTCTTGTCATTACTTATCTGATGTCCAGCATACTTTCATTTGAGAATGATGTAGTATTCCTTCTGAAACCAGCCCTTGCTGGTTTCTTTTGAGAGATTATCTTCAAAGATATAAGTTGGCACTGACCTTTTATAAGAGGGCTTAATTAGAAAAAATTTCATTCACCTTTTGTGAGCCTCTGTCCTTCATGCCATTGAAAATTGTAAAACACAAAACTGGATTGGCTAAGGGTCACAATGACAATGAGTTGATGAAAATAAATAGTATGGCCGTGTTGAAAACAAGCTCAGTAGCATGTAGCCAGCACCATCATGGGTCACTGGATATGGCAACGGGGAAAGGGCAAGTACATGAATTAACTACAACCCAGTGATTTCAGTTCTCAGCCTCTTCTACGTGCCTTTATGCCTACCTTTCTTGATAACTGAGAGCCTGGGATTCTGCCTAGAAGAACAAAGCTTAAAGAGTAAGTGAAAAAAGGAGACGAGCACATGAGAAGCTGAGGAAGAGAGAGGAGACATCAGGAGGAACGATGCTGAGAAGAAATCCAAGGACATTTAAACCTTCATTCCTAACACGTCTTTCTGATCTTCTTCTTGAAATCACCTCTCCTGAAGTGACCTTTCTCACCTTCATCTCAGCTGCAGGTGACAACACAAAGAAAAGATCCATTTCCTGTAGATTATTTCTTTCAATGGGAGAAATTAATTTACTCATTTATAAACAGAAAAGATTTACCTTTCTTTCTTTCTTTCTCTTTTTCTTTTTTTCTTTTTTTTCTTTTTAAAGACAAGATCCTGCTACATAGCCTACCTGGCCTAGAACCAGTGTAGATTAAACTGGCTTGGAAGTTGTGAGCAGTTCTCCTGCTTCAGCCTCCCAGGTCCTAGGATTTCAGGCATGTGAAATCATGCTCTGCTGGCATGACAGTATTCAATGGATTGATACAGTACCAAAAAGTAAACATGGGTTTAGCCTTCAACACTGAATTATGTTGACCACATTTAGGGCTCCTTGAATGACTGAATGAAGCTTCCATTTGGGTATAAAGAAGATTTGGACTCTTTCCATCCTTCTCAGCCTATTTTTCTCCTGCAGACAAGACCACATGTGAGGAAGAATGAGTTGGGCAAGGTGTGATGGATCATGTCTTTAATCTCATCACTTGAGAAGCTGAGACAGGAGGATTGCCTTTAATTCATAGCCAGCTTGGGTGGCATAACAATTTTAGGCAAACTTAAACTCCAATGTGAATCTCAAAAACTCAACCAGCCAAAAAAACAAATATTATTATCCCTGATGCATGATTAATTTTAAAAAATCTCTGGTTGTCTAGATCCATGTCAAGGTATAATAATAGCCATTATTGTTTAATTTTCCACATAAATTCCTATAATACATTAATTAGTTCTTTGTTTTCAAAAAGTTCTTTGTTTTGACATTTCCTGTCAAAACTTCTAGACTTAAAAAGCTACACTTTAAACCACATGACTAGCTAGATTTGATGATTCAAAATTTTGCTGTGTTACTGTAAAGGAGAATTTGCTTAAGGGCAAGAGAAGTTGGAGACCAGTGAGGTTCTGGTGAGCTGGTGAGCGTTCTGGTGATGCTGGGAGCAGTTAGCAAGTGAGACACGATGCGCATCTGGGCAGTTAGGTTATCTTTCTTCTCTTCTGTTCCAAAAAGACCATATTTCCTTTTCAATGAAAGTTCCATGGGGCTATAAAAGATCCCCATTTTCTCAATTTGTCATGAATACTGTTATGTACCAACAATAATTGCTTCATAATGTGAGTTCTATGCAAAACTGCAAGGGGATTTTCTTGGAGACTCTGTCAATGTTAAGGTAGGATTTGAAATGGTATGCAAAATAAATGAATAAGTAAATAGATAAATAGAGGGGAAAGCCCTTTCCAGACACTGAAGGAAGAAGGCAGCAGTCTTACCCACTCTGTTGCCACCTATTGTTCCACTAAAGCAAGGATTCACGTGTCAAATCCTCTTCATTGTGACTTACCTGTAAAAGACATCATTTCCAGTATTAGATTGCTTTCATGATATTATGATGATGATGATGAAGATGATGATGATGATGATGTTGATGATGATATCTTTTTCTCCAGTCCAGTCTTTATCCCCCTCCCAGTTTGTCCTCCAACATATCCTCATCCCATTCCTCCTCTTCCATCTCCAAGAGCATTCCCCATATCCCCCACTCCCCACCCCAGCAGACCTCCCCACTCCCTGGGGCCTCAAGTCGCTCGAGGATTAGGTGTGTCTTCTCTCACTGAGACCAGACTTGGCATTTCTCTGCTGTATATGTGTCTGGCCTCATATTAGCTGGTCTATGCTGTCTGGTTGGTGGCTGAGTGTCTGAGAGATCTCAGGGGTCCTGGTTAGTTGAGACTGCTGGTCTTCCTTTGGGGTCACCCTCTTCAGCTTCTTCCAGCCTTTTCCTAATTCAGCCACAGTGGTCCCTGGCTTCTGTCCATTGGCTGGGGGTAAGTATCTGTATCTGACTCTTTCAGCTGCTTGTTGGGCTTCTCAGAGGGCAGCCATGCTAGGCTCTTGGCTGTAAGCATACCACAGCATCAGTAATAGTGTCAGGTCTTGGAGCCTCCCCTTGAGCTGGATTCCAATTTAGGCCTGTCACTGAACCTCCTCTCCCTTAGTTTCTTCTCCATTTTTGTCCTTGCAGTTCTTTTAGACAGGGACTGTTCTGGGTCAGAGTGTTTAACTGTGGGATGGCAACCCATCCCTTCACTTGATGTCCTATTTTTCTACTGAAGATAGAATCTACAGGTTCCCTCTGCCTACTGTAGGGCATTTCTCCAAGGTCCCTCCCTTTGAGTCCTGAGTTACCTCCCAGGTCTCTGGTACATTCTAGAGGGTTCCCCCCACCTCCGACCTCCCATGCTTTCTATTTATTCTATTATTCTATTATCCATTATTTCTATTTCCATTTTTTCTTTTGTCCATCAGGGCTTTATTCCTGTTCCCCTCCATTACCTGATCATGCTCTCCCTTCTTCCCCCCATCAGATCTCTCTCTCCCTCTGTCTCCCCCCCCCATGATTGCTTTCTTCTCTCTCCCAAGTGTGACTTAGGCATCCTCACTTGGGCCCTCCAGCTTGTTAACCTTCTTGAGTTCTGTGGATTGTATCCTGGATATTCTGTATTTTTGGCTTATATCTACTTATTAGTTAATGAGTGCATTCCATTCATGTCCTTTTGGGTCTGAATTACCCAAATTGGTGATATATTCTAGTTTCATCCTTTTGCCAGCAAAACTCATGATGTCCTCATTCTTAATAGCTGAATAGTATTCCATTGTGTAAACGAACCACATTTTTCATATCCATTCTTCCATTGTGGGACATCTGGGTTGTTTCCAGCTTCTGGTTATTACAAACAAGGCCGCTATGAACATAATGGAACAAGTGTCCCTGTGATCTGGGGGGGCATCTTTTGGGTATATGCCCAAGAGTAGAAATATTCTTGCACACAGGGAGAATTTTCCATTTATAACAGTTGAAGAAGCAGGATTTCAAACATGCACACAAGGCCATACATTCTTAGAATTCTCCCTTGGCACATGCAACACACATTATAGAAGATTGAAAAGACAAAGGGGAGAAACAGGTTAAGATTTTCCCATTCATTCATTCATTCATTCATTCACTTTACATCCAGATCTCAGCTGCCCCTCTCCCCCTAGTCCCTCCCTCACAAGGCCCCTTCTCCCATCCCTCCCTCCCATTCATCTCTGAGATGGGTGTGGTCCTTCTCTGGGTACCAAATCACCCTGACTCCTCAAGTCACTGCAGGACTAAGTACAACCTCTCTCACTGAGGCCAGCCCAGTTAGGGGTACAGGATCCACAAGCAGGCAACAGAATTAGGGTAAGCCCTTGCTCCTGTTGTTGGAGGACCCACATGAAGATCAAGCTATGTGTCTGCTGCGTATGTGCAGGGTGGGGGTGGGGATAGGTCTAACTCGACAGATGGTTCAGTGGTTAAGAACACTGGCTACTGTTCCAGAAGTCCTGAGTTCAATTCCCAGGATCCAAAACAGGATCTGATATCCCTTTCTGGCAGGCAGGTGTACAGTCAGCAGTTTAGGATTTCTCAACAAGCTCATAAGAACCAACAGAACTTCTTTAGTCCTCAACCTCTGGGTCACAACCCCTTTAGCAAATCTCTAATTCCAAAAATATTTACATTCCAATTCATAACAGTACCAAAGTGCAGTTAATTAAGCAGCAACAAAAATAATTTTGTGGTTGGGGTCATCACAACATGAAGAACTGTATTAAAGAGTCGCAGCTTTAGGAAGGTTAGGAATCAACCATAACATTGTGTGAAGCAAAAGCCTGGAATTTAGTGACTTCAGTCCTGAAAGTAATGTTTCAACTCTAGTTGAACCAGGAGTCTCTATGTCCTGACCCTAACCTAATGACTTTGTATATTATTGCCACACTACTAAACACTGTCAAGATGAGCACAGTCAGTTCTTGCCTTTGAGCCCTTTAGAGTTTGTTTCTTTAGCAGTATTTCATATACTCAGCAATCTGAGCTGTTACTGCAGATATCAGAAATATAAGCAGTCACCAGGCAAACTACAAACAATAAGCAAACAACAACCAGATGGCAAATTGCTGACTCATCCAAAAATAACTACTACAAAGGACTATTAAATTAGGCCCCTGTATGCCATCTATTTTAGGTTATTTTTATCTCTTGTTTTACTAACTTTTCTTACAGAAATAATTTTATTTCAGTTGAGTTTGTTGTTGCTCAGAATATAAAGGATGAGAAACATATTTCTTACTTTCTTATTTGTCCTTATTAATTGCAGAGTTTGGTTCTTTTTTAAAATGGCCTTCTAGGCTTTAATAGATGCCATTAAACATACGTATTTTTAAAATATGTTAGCAATGCTAATAACTACATTTAGTTCTCAAGACAGTCTCCTTCCTTACATTTCATAAACAGAACTGATTGTGTAGAACATATTAATTTTCTATTTCATCCCCTTAAAACCAGGGGCAAAATAATGTAGAATGTTAGTTTCATGGTAGAATGAGATCACCCCTTAAGCTATATTTTAATTATTTCAATGATTACCTTCATGTGTTTCATAAAATCTGCTTCATACCAAAGGCATCAATTCAGAGGTCATATTAGGAAACATGGTATATAAAGTTTGTCATCTATCTTTTGTAATTTTCACCTTGACTTTTGCATCTCTTCTTGCATTTTGGGGATGTTAAAGGGATGTATTTTGGCGACGTTAAAGTGATGTGTCTAGGGGTACATGTATGTGTGTCTGTGTCCACTAATAATATCTGTGGTCCTGCTTAAGTTGTGGTTTCGTTTTTTAAATCAATGTATTTATTATGTGTATGGGTGTTTCTCTTGCATGTACATCTGTGTACCATGTGTGTTCAATGCTCATGGATGCCAGATGGTGTTGAATCCCATATACTAAACTTAGAGTTACAGATGGTTGTGAGATACTTGTGAGGACAGGGAATTGAACTCAGGTCCTCTGGAAGAGCAATCAGTGCTCTTAACAACTGAATCAACTTTTTAGTTATCGGATTTAAGTCCACATGGCATTACTTTACTGAATGTAGAAATTATAAAAAATGGCAGTTACAAGTTTTTATTCACAAAAATGAAAATTAATTCAAATCAATATGTAATGAATTTGAGGTATTTGGGGAGGAGGGCTGGCCTGTCTTACTTTCCACAACTTCATTGCACCCTCTGAGCACATAACAGGCACATACTGTACAGACATGCAATCATGTCATGTAAAGTCAACCAATGTTGCCTGGAATAATTTGACAGTTTCAAGGCTAATATACCAGGAATCACAGTATATTTACCTTGCCTGCAGTTTTTTCTTCTTATAGATAATGACTTATGTCTTATAGTATAATGACTTAATTATGAAAACAATTAAAAGATTTTCTGCCACCATTCATCTTTATGAAAGTAACAAATTATTAAGCTTTCGCATTGTATTTGGTAGGGTATTTCATCTTAAAAATTATTTGCTGGGGCTGGAGATATAGATCATCACTTAAGCTCAGACTTGTTGGGAAGTGGCTTTATCTTCTGAGCCATATTGCAGGATTCATTTTCACTTCCAAAAGAAAAAAATTCCCCAATGATATTTGGTATTATGACAATGAAATGGACTAAATACACTTCAGCTATTTTTTTTTTCAAAAAATATGTTTGCCAAAGTATCCTCAACATTGATAAATACAAATTAAAAATATCATTAGAAGATTCATTCTATCTTTCAGTATCACACATGAACCCAACATTTATTTATTTTCTTATGTAAAAATGCAGTCACAGTCCTCTCACAGGCATTCAATTGTGTTTGTTGTTAATAAACACTACAGTCTGATATATACCAAAGATGTATGTTAAAACCAACTCATTAAGGTTCATTGCCAATAAATGTCTTACATTTCTATGAACCTATGTACCCAAAAGTCATGTAAATGTCACAGGTGTGAACATCTCTGCCCTATGGGATGATCTATCTATCTATCTATCTATCTATCTATCATTTATCAGCCTCTCTGTATATGTATATACATGCACATAATTTTGAGCATATGTATCAGTCAGAGGATAACTTGTAAGAATTGGTTCTTGCTTCAACCATGTGGGTTTTGGGAAATAACAGCTCTTTTGACCTGAAGGCCACATTTATGATAGATTTATTAAGAACGACAACTTTTCATCTAACAATCCATCTTACCTTTGTGCTGCAGTCTTTCCTTTGGGCTTCCCATCACATCTTCATCAGATCTGTTGCACTGTCTCCTGTTTTTTCCACTCTTGAATTGCAGCTGATGGGACATGATTAGTTGTAAGACATTATTTTTTTGTCCTAATCTTTGGAAAATCTAAAGAGCTTAGTTCCTTAAACCATTCATTACTTTTGTTTTAAGTGTAACGTTGTGAAAACCAGAACCATATGTCCCAATTTTAGGAAGTCTTGGAAAATTCTACCTGCAGCATGTCCTGCCTAGAGCTTTTGCATGTCTCCTCCCTCTGAAGTTCTGATTCAATAGAAGATGGATCTCTCTCTCTCTCTCTCTCTCTCTCTCTCTCTCTCTCTCTCTCTTTCTCCCCACAACTTTATTGGAGATTTTCTTAGCTACAATTAACAAAACAAAACTGAATGGTCATTGAAGGTCATTGTGAGGCATAGAATGCAACCTCTCCACTGTGGTTCCTGAATGAATGAATGCTACTCTTCAAAAACAGCTATAGTATATAACAATAGAATCTGTGGAAGTTCAAAAAATCATCAGCTCCTACTACAAAAACCTATATGCAACAAAATTGGAAAATCTGAATAAAATGGACAATTTTCTAGACAGATACCAAATACCAAAGTTAAGTCAGGATCAAATAAACCATCTAAACAGCCCCATAACTCCAAAAGAAATAGAAGCAGTCATTAAAAGTCTCCTAACAAAAAACAAAACAAAACAAAAGCCCAGAACCAGGTGGGTTTAGTGCAGAATTCTATCGGACATTCAAAGAAGACTTAAAACCAATATTCTTCAAACTATTCTGCAAAATAGAAACAGAAGGAACACTACCTAATTCATTCTATGAGGCCACAGTTACACTGATACCAAATCCTCACAAAGACCCAACAAAGAAAGAAAACTTCAGACCAATTTCCCTTATAAATATCGGAGGGTGTTAGATGCCCCAATATAGGAGAATGCCAAGGAGGGAAGCCAAGAGTGGGTGGGTGGGGGAATACCCCCATAGAGGCAGGGGGAGGGAATATGGAGGTTCCAAAGAGGAGATCTGGAAAGGAGGAAACATATGAAATGTAAATAAAGTATCAAAAAAATACTCAATATAAATTCCTTGCAAACCGAATCCAAGAATACATCGAAATTATCATTCATCACAATCAAGTAGGCTTCATCCTAGGGATGCAGGGATAGTTCAATACCTGGAAATCCATCAATGTAATCCACTACATAGACAAACTCAAAGAAAAAAACCACATAGTCATTTCATTAGATGCTGAAAAAGCATTTGACACAATTCAACATCCCTTTATGATAAAAGTCTTAGAAAGATCAGGAATTCAAGTCCCATAACTAAACATACTAAAACCAATATACAGCAAACCAGTAGCCACCATCAAACTAAATGAGGAGAAACTTGAAGCATTCCCACTAAAACCAGAAATTAGATGAAGCTGTCCACTCTCTCCCTAACTATTCAATATAATACTTGAAGTTGTAGCTAGAGCAATTAGACAACAAAAGAAGGTCAAAGGGATACAAATTGGAAAGGAAGATATCAAAATACCACTATTTGCAGATGATATGATCTTATACTTAAGTGACCCAAAAAACTCCACCAGAGAACTGCTACAGCTGATAAACAACTTCAGCAAAGTGGCCAGATATAAAGTTAACTCAAACAAATCAAAGGAAGAAGAGGCTGAGAAAGAAATTAGGGAAATGACACCCTTCACCATAACCACAAACAATATAAAGTATCTTGGTGTGACTCTAACCAAACAAGTGAAAGATCTGTATGACAAGAACTTCAAGTCTCTGAAGAAAGAAATCGAAGACCTCAGAAGATGGAAAAACCTACCATGCTCGTGGATAGGCAGGATTAATATAGTAAAAATGGCCATCTTGATGAAAACAATATACAGATTCAATGCAATCCCCATCAAAATTCCAACTCAATTCTTTATAGACTTAGAAAAAGCAATTATCAAATTCATTTGCAATAACAAAAAACCCAGGATAGCAAAAACTATTCTCAACAGTAAAAGAACTTCTAGGGGAATTATCATCCCTGACCTCAAGCTGTACTATAGAGCAGTAGTGATAAAAACTGCATGGTATTGGTGCAGTGACAGGCAGGTAGATCAATGAAATACAATTGAAGACCCAGAAATAAACCCACACACTTACAGTCACTTGATCTTTGACAAAGGAGTTAAAACCATCCATTGGAAACAAGACAGCATTTTCACCAAATGATGCTGGCTTAACTGGTAGTCAACATGTAGAAGAATGCAAATTGATTCCTATCTCCCTGTACAAATTTCAAGTCCAAGTGGATCAAGGACCTCCACATAAAACCAGGTACACTGAATGTAATAGAAGAGAAAGTGGGAAAAAGTATCAAACACATGGGCACAGGGGAAAAGTTCCTGAACAGAACACCAATGGCTTAGGCTCTAAGATTAAGAATGGACAAATGTGACCTCATAAAATTGCAAAGCTTCTGTAAGACAAAGGACAATGTCAATAGACCAGAACATCAACCAACAGATTGGGAAAAGGTCTTTACCAATCCTACATCCGATAGAAGGCTAATATCCAATGTATACAAAGAACTCAAGAAGTTAGACTCCAGAAAACCAAATAACCCTATCAAAAAATGGGGAACAGAGCTAAACAGAGAATTCTTATCTGAGGAAACTCTGAATGTCTGAGAAGCACCTAAAGAAATGTTCAACATCCCCAGTCATCAGGGAAATGTAAATCAAAACAGCCCTGGATTCCACCTCACACAAGTTATAATGTCTAAGTTCAAAAACTCAGGTGACAGCACATGCTGACAAGGATGTGGAGAAAGAGGAACACTCCTCCATTGCTGGTGGGAATGCAAGCTGGTACAACCACTCTGGAAATCAGTTTGGCAGACCCTCAGATAATTGGACATAATACTTCCTGAGGACCCAGCTATACCACTCCTGGGTATGTACCCAGAAGATGCTCTAACATGTAATAAGGACACATGATCCACTATGTTCATAGCAGCCATGTTTATAATAGCTGGATGCTGGAAACAACCAAGATATCCCTCAACAGAGGAATGGATACAGAAAATGTGGTCCATTTACACAATGGAATACTACTCAGCTATTAAAAATAATGACTTCATGAAATTCGCAGGCAAATTAATGGAACTTGAAAATATCATCCTGAGTGAGGTAACTCAGTCACAAAAGAATAAACATGGTATGTACTTACTGATATTAGCCCAAAAGTTCAGAACCCCCATGATTCAATTCACAGCAACTGTTGGACTGAGCATGGTATTTCAGATGGAGGATTTGGAGAAGGGACTGAAGGAGCTGAGGGAGTTTGTAGCCCCATGGGGAGGGAGCAACAATGTCATCTGGTCAGGCCCCTCAGTGCTCTCAGAGACTGGACCACCAACCAAAGAATGCATATGGAGTGGCCTATGGTGCTGGCCACATATGTGGCTAAGGAGGGCCTTGTTGGCCATCTGTGGGAGGAGAGGCCCTTCGGCCTGAGGGTGTTTGATGCTCCAGTATAGGGGAATGCCAGGGAGGGAAGAGGGGAGTGGGAGGGTGGACGGGGGAATACCCTCATAGAGGCAGGGGGTGGGGAGATGGTATAAGGGGTTTCCAAAGGGGAGACCAGGAAAGGGGAAAACATTTGAAATGTAAATAAAATAATAATAATAATAATAATAATAATAATAATAATAATAAGCTATTGAAGTGGCCCTTGCTAAGCAAACATGAAGGCCAGAGTTCAGATCCCCAGCACCCACACAAAGGACAAGCAAGTGTCATAGTCATTGTAATCCCAGCACTTGAAAGGAAGAGACAGGGCACGTGGGGCAGCTGGCTATAGGCTAGGTGAGTAAGCAAGGTCCACATTAAATGGAAGACCATGCTTGAGCAAATAAAATGAAGTGTTGAGAAGAAAATGTGATAGCGACCTCTGACCTCCACATGAGTACATGTGGACAGGCATGGGCTTACATAATTGTGAGCATGCACACACAGTTACACACCCACCACACACAAATGTAGCAATAGCAATTGATAGAAGGCATTTTAGAACTTAATTAAATTGGTTCTTTGATAATTTCAGGCGTGCATACAATGCATTCTGATTATTATTACCTGTCATTCCCGTATGTTCTTCCCAGCTCTGCCAATCACTCTGTCCTCTACAGGTTCTTTTCCCATGTTCATGAATGTTTGTTTTGTATTGTAACATACAGAGTTTCTTGAGGGATACCTGTATAAAATCATCTCTTAGCTTTACTTAATTTAAGCTGGATTTCTTTATTTATAGTAGCAAAGATACATATCTTCTCTTCTTGTTCATTTGTAAACTTTTGCTATGTAGCCCACTAGAACAACAAAGCCTGACCACATGGATAAAATTGCAACTATCTATGGTTTTATGTAAATAAAAAATGAACTAGAAAAAATATAGATAAAAATTAAGATGCAAAACCCACACCTACTTGGATGTAAAGAAATTAACAATGGAGCTGAGCCACAAAGCCTGAGTGTCTCCTCTGTAGACAAGCAAAGAGCCAAGACCTAAAAAGCCAGTGAAGATCTAGGGGAATAAAGATGTCAAAGTTTTCTATGACATATCTGAGTAAGACAGAAATTTTAAATCAAGAGGATCTTAAGAGGGGATATAGTGCTCATCGCTTAGTAGATGAACAAGGTTTTGGGATGCTAACCATGTTCCATTATATTTATAACTTGCGTCTCCAGTTAAGACTATAGACCTGACATAGATATTAGCATTGATTAAAGCAGCTTGCAAATCACATGTCTAAAATAAAGAAGTGTATGCATGTGCATGTGTGCATGCATGTGTGTGTGTGCTTGTGCGTGGGTATGTGTAGGAATGAATGAGAAGTTAACTGTATTCAAAATCCTGGTAGACATTTAGAAAAGAGTATACATTTATTGTTAGTGACTTTCGTGGTCAAATATATCGATTCCTTAAAAGTAATCTAGACTATGATGAATAAATTCTCAGACAGAGCTTTGATCTTTGTAGTTCCAGCCACATTATATCTTTATATCTTTTTCTGCTCAGAAATAGTATCAAGAAGTTCCTCTCTTTCTCTCTCTCTCTCTCTCTCTCTCTCTCTCTCTCTCCCCCCCCCCTCAATGCTTTTTCATAAACACTCTGAAATACACAGAGACAACGAAGCATGGCCTTTGACCTTGGCAGTGACCCTGAATTGGTCTTTTCATCTTTATATAACACCCTTTTGGAAGAAAGGCGATTGTTATGCTCAAAGAGACTATTTCAAAAAAATCAATTGTGTTAACACATTTGCATTATTGTATTCTTTACCAACAGTCAAACTCCCGCCTCTCATCCTTTAGGGTAGAAAGACTTTTGATATTTTTCTACTCTACACATGTCTTCCTGTGTATCTTCTTATTGCTAAGAAATGGGATCTTTGTCTATTGCCTGACAACTCAATATTCTCTTGAAAGGAGATCAAGCAATTGGATCATGATATTGCTTAATGGGATTGTGTTTATGCATCTGAGTATTGCACGCTCACTGCCAGTTTTTCCAAGCTGCTGGTCCATCTTGCAGGAAACAATGAGATGGTGGTATCTAATAGAATAGTCACTTGTTGTGGTCTTAGGCAAGTCACTCATTTCAGTACCATAAGCTTAAACCTGTCAAAGGTTAGTAGGAACCCCAAGACACATGGCAAATCTATATTGGTGAGTAATAACCATAGTACTGCATTGGGATCATAGTCTATAGTGATTTTTAGGGAAGTCAGTGTTGACAGTGTTTTGCTTTATAAACTATATTTTTCCTCTGGAATGTCAGTACAGCCTCATGACAAAGAGCAGAGAAATGAACATTTGTTTTTGTTTATTTTTTAATTACTTTGTTTCCATGGGGCTAAAATACTAGCTTGTCTACTTGTTTTGTCATAGTTAGAATCTGTCCTATCATGAATTTAAATATGGAGCAGTGGCCATGAACACTGATGCTAACTCTCAGCATGAAGAGAAAACACTTATACAGAAGAATACAGATCTGCACTGTATACTTGGCTTGTTAACAATGATTGAAGGAAAAGACAATAGTATTTTTATGGAACAAGGGCATGTAACTGTTTTCCTTACTGAAGAAATGGCTTAAGATATATGGCACACAAAATGTCCATGCACTGCAGTTTAGGACTCAGTTCCTCTGGAGCAGGGATCAAGAAACTAATTTTGAAATTTCCATTACAGTGATTAAGATTGGGTGACCCGGTGCTAGTGGGGGTGAAGTTTCCTCTTTTCTGTGATGCCTCCAGAGTATGTGAGCCTGGGAAATGAGTGGGAAGTCATCCTTGCCTAGCTTGTACCTGGAAATAAAACACTAATTCTTTACTTTGTCTCCAATGTCTTCTGTGGTTAGAGATACAGTTTTACAAGCAACCTCTTGGGGATTCTAATCTCAGGCTAATAGGAGTTGGATTTTCTGCTTATCCAGAAATATTAATATCGGAGGATGTGAATCATTTAGTCAAGGTCTCCACAATGTCTACCAGTATCTGGGCCCAAATGATCCTGAGGGCTGGGAGATGGAGTAGGTGGTTTCCCCAATAAAGCTTGCTACTTAACTTACCCCATATGGCACAGCTGGACCATGTCTATGTCCAGCAGTAGATTTCCTCGATGCACTACCTGAATTCTCTCTGCTCTAGTCTACCCATCTGTTCATCCAGTGGATAATGGACAATGTTTGTAACCTGGAAAAGAAAAAAAAAATTCTTCGCTTTGGGAGTGATGAGGAATCAGGAACTTTTTTAGATTTGCATGCTGGTCCATTTCTGTGTTGCTACAGATGTCAAAGCCAAGGTTATTTGTTTCTGTCAGTCTTCCACTTCTAACCCTGACTTTCATTATGAGTTTTCATATGAGCAAAGGGGAGGTTAGATGTTAGATTAGATGACGACCGAACGATGAAGAAAACAATACAAAGACTATAAAAAGGACAAGCAGCTATATTTTCTGTAAAACACAGTGGATGTCAGTTTAAACTCTGAAATATATATTTCAGATGTTCAATTGGAACATTATGAAAGGCTGTGAGAGAAAATTAACCCAAGTAATGTGCCTATGCGTGAGGAATGGGATGGTGGTGCATTTCCGTGATGTGCCTTTGCTACATACCCCTTGAGGTGAGGACTGGACCCGATAGAAACATAGGAATAAACAAGGAAGAATAGCTTGTTCTTCATTTTTTCAATGAACCAAGCAAGAGCATGGAAATAAGAAGTAGGCCTTTAAAATGTGATTACAATTGAATACCACAGAACAATTTATAACCTCTGGAGCCACCTCAGCACAGGTGGAATGGAGGTGACAGACTCCCACAGTCCTCTTCACGGTAAAGCAATCTTTCTCTTGATTGTATCAGAAGTGATTTATCTGCTTCAACCGTACAGCCTATGATGAGCTGTCTTTATCCACTCTGCAGCTAGAGAAGACAGACAGCCTCACCTTCTTTCTGTACTCAGACAGCAAAAACAGACCATTCATTTCCCTATTAGGCTGAACAGAAGGTGGCCTCATGCAGAGTTAAGATTTTTACTAAAGCCTAGCAGCAAGCAAAGCACACCTTACACAGCCAGAGATGGCTACATGGTGAGCAGCAACAACAAAAAGAAAGCCTGAATCTTCCCAGCTTGATAACAGTATCAAGATGTCTGTAGACATGTCTCATAACTGAGTCTTAATTCTGTTTGCTACTGAAGAAACACAATTTGAGCAATCAAGCCTCGTGGGGTAGCTTTCAATGCACATGGATGGAATGTTTAAAGCATTATAAATATTATCAGGTTCTATAAACCATAAGAGGAAACAAAGGGATAAACTATAAAAATATTCTAAATTGATGCAGGCTATCCTGGTACATGTCAACATAAATATACTGTGAACAAATGTTGGCAACAATGAAAAGAAACTAATTTAATTCTGGTTGGAATGTAAAAATAGCAAAGATTCTATGGAAAATAACTTGACAGTTTCTTACCATCCTGCATAACAATCTCATTTGTCAAGACAATCCAAATAAATTAAAACTATCTCCCTGACAACCTGCAAACCTGGATGTTAGGCCCCATTTCAACTGTTACACTGCCAGCATGGGAACAGCCCAGATCATATATGGGAAAATGGTTAAATGCTGCAGAATTTTAAAACACTTCACTATAACCAGTTATTAAGTGAGGGTCATTATTTATATTTGTGACAACTTGCAAATCTCAAAATGGGAAGCATGTGGGTCACATCTGACATTATTCTGTTTCTGTAATACCACAAAATAACCCAATTTTAGAAATAGTATCTGCTAGAAACAGGATAGAGATGGGAGTGGCTGTAGACAGGCAAAACAAGAAAACTCTTTACGGCAGTTATTGCAGTGGGACTACAGTAAAGCAGGCTCAGTGTTGAATGCTGGGCACTAGTTTGAGGACTATTACAAACCAGGAGGTGGTACCTTGATGCAGGAGGTTTATCACTTGGGAATGCCCTGAAGAACATTTGTCACAGTCAGCTCTTTTCTGTTTCTTGTCTGCTATGGAGTGAAGTAGCTCCTCCACTTGCTCCCTCTGCTAGAAGGTTCTAGTCACGCATATGGGTAAAGGCAGTCAAGACGACCCTGTGAAAATGAACAAAACGAACCCTCCCTCCATTTAAATAGTTTTCATGGATTGTGTAACAGTGATATAAAAGTTACAGAGAGTAACCAAATCGTCCTGCAGCTTGAGTGAAGTCAGGCAGGCTAAGGAAGGGAGAGAGCTTGTTATTTTATTTTGAACAGAAGAATATAAACATTTATCTATTTTAAAAATCAATCATTGTATCCTGTACTGATACATTCAAGGCTATTTCCCACTTTCTATTCTACAAAGTTTAGTATATTTGGTTTTATGTTGTGATCCTTAATCCACTTGGACTTGAATTTTGCAAGGTGATAACTATGGATCTATTTGCATTCTTCTGCATGCAGAAATCCAGTTACACAACAACCATTTGTTGAAGACGCTGTCTTTTTCTTATTATATGGTTTTGCCCTCCTTGTCAAAAATCAAGTGTCTATATGTGTGTTGGTTTATTTCTGGGTGTTTGATTTGATCCTATTGATCAATCTGTCTGTTTCTGTACTAATACCATGCAGTTATTATCATTATTGCTCTGTAGCACAGCTTGAGGTCAGGGATGATGATTCCTCCAGACATTATTTTATTGTACAGGATATATTTAGCTATACTGAGTTTTTGTTTTTCCATATGAAGCTGAGAATTGCTCTTTTAAGGTCTGTAAAAATTGTGTTGGAATTTTGAAGGGATTGCATTTGATCTGTAGATTGCTTTTGGCAAGATGGCCATTTTTACTACATTAATCCTATCTATCCATGAGCATGGGAGATCTTTCCATCGTATGATAACCTTTCCAATTTCTTTCTTGAGGGACTTGTAGTTCTTGTCATAAAGATCTTTCACTTGCTTGGTTAGAGTTGCACCACAATATTTTATACTATTTGTGGCTATTATAAGGAGTATTGTTTCCCTAATTTCTTTCTCTGCCCTTTTATCATTTGTGGAGAAAGAGGAACACTCCCCCATTGTTGCTGGGATTGCAAACTGGTACAATCCCTCTGGAAATCAATCTGGCAATTTTTCAGAAAATTGGAAATAGGTCTACTTGAAGACCTAGCTATAAGGTTCCTGAGCATATACCCAAAAGATGCTCCACCATACCACAAGGACATGTGTTCTACTATGTTAATTTGTAATAGCCAGAAAAATGGAAACAAGTCAGATGCCCCTCAAAGAATAGATACAGAAAATGTGATTCATTACACAATGGAATAATATTCAGGTATTAGAAACAGGACATCATGAATTTTGCAGGTAAATGGATATAACTAGAAAGTAGGTATGTACTCACTGATGAGTAGATATTAGCCATGATGCACCCCACAGATTCAAAGAAGGTAAAAACAAGAAGACAGAGGGAGGGAAGAGCTGGGTGAGAGAGGGGAGGAGGAGGGAAATGGGGGGAGGGCTGGATATGCAGAGAGACAGGAGAAAGACCCAGAGTGCCAGAGAATGAATGGAAATCTGCAGCTGCTGGAGGTGGAGTGTGGGGGCAATCATTAGGAAGTCCCAGAGACCTGAGATGGGAGAGACTCTCAGGAGTCAATGTGAGTGACCTTAGCCAAGATGCCTAATAGTGGGGACATGGATCCTGAAGGGACCAGCTCCAGTAGTCAGACATGACTGCCAGTAGAGAAATGAGGAAACCCACCCACTTTTGACTCTAAATGTATCCTGTCTAAAAGAAATGCAGGAACAAAGATGGAGGACAGACTGAAGGAATGGTCAACCAATAAACAGCCCAACTTGGAACCCATCCCCTGGGGAAACACCAATCTCTGACATTATTTAGGGTACTCTGTTATGCTTGCAGATAGGAGCTCTACCCAACAGCTGTCTGCAATTGGTGCAGATACTCACTGCCAAACATTGAATGAAGGTTAGGGACTCTCATGTAAGAATTAGTGGAAGGATTGAAGGTCCTGAAGGGGATAGGAACTCCACAGGAGGACCAACAAAGTCAACTAACCGGGAACTCTGGGAGCTCTCATAGACAGAATCACCAACCAAAGAACACACCAGGGCTAGAATGAGGCTCTGGGAGGGGGCAGGGTTTGATAAAAATTAATTAATTAATTAAAAAATAAATCACTAGGTCCCCAACCCTTATGAAACAACAAATAATACGTGAGAGTGTAAATTCTAGAGTTATATAGAACTTAGCTTAATAACCATGTGATCTACAGCCATTTAATTCCCTCTTCCTTGTTCACCTATGATCTGGAATACCAATAGTGTAACACCTGAAATCTATGTATTGATAAAATGAGATAATCTCTTATTGGTTTAGCAGAACATGTTGCACATTGCAAATCTTCAATATATGTTTGCTCCATGACTTTATTTGCTTTATATGTTGAACTTAATTTACAAAAAGAACAATGTTTTAAATATTTACAGTTTAATGAATTCAGACCTGAAAATGCCCATGAAGCTGTGATTGTTATTATAGTAATTGTCACACCTGTAACCCTCAAAGGGTCTTCATGTTCCCTTGTCTTTTATTTTGTTGATTCATTTAGTTTTGTATTGAGAACAGTTAATCCATTTACCTTTCTATACAAGATCGAGAACTTCTTCATCCATCCTTTATCATCCCAATGTCAAATTAGTTGACATCAGCATATTGGAGAGATTGTGTACTCTCATATTTACTGGTGGATTATTCACAAGATAGAGAGTGGTCTTATAAATTACTTACAGATGAAAGAAAAATGAATAACATATACAGTAGAATATTACTTGACAGTTAGTAGAATATGACCTGACAGTTGAGGGGATAAAGGTGAATCTAAAGGCATTTTACTATGAATATTTAGTACAGTATTTCTGTACTGAAACAGCCAGAACAGAAAGATAAATAATATTTAGCCTACTTATATGAGGTCTCTATGAA
>JADRCH010000305.1:1680493-1752993 GCA_019843965.1 Rhynchomys soricoides | reverse complement strand
AGCTCTATTGCTCATATGACCATCTTATGATCCTACTTATTTTGTAGAGCATTGTGACACAGTATCACAGAAACTAGTGTTGGTTTAGAGAAAGTGTGAAGTAGCCTCCCTCAGAGTGATGATTTTCCCTTCCTATAAGCATAATTTCACTGTGAAATTGCTGTGGGTCTCATCAAACAAGACTAGAAGAAAGACCAACTATATGAATTTTTGGTCATGTAGTGGGGTTCTTCCTCAAAGGAACCAGCCAAACTTCCTCTCATCAAATAGGCTCCAGGACTGTAATTTCTCCATCTGGACAGTGACTGAAGGGCTATTCTTCTCTGCTTTGCCTATACAAATTAGATTTCTGTTTACTAGATGTGGGAGATTTCTGCTTACACACCCAATAAAAATTTAATAAACGGTTTAATAAAGTGCTGCCCTTTAGAACAGCACATTGCTGAGGCTGTAGGTCTCTGAGAACTAGATTATTCTGGTATTCATCTGACTCTGATATTCATTACAGTGACTGTACACTTCTTCTCTTAATAAGCAAACAGCAACTCTAAGCTCCTGCTACTACTCGATCTCACTTTCCCTGTTAACATATAGTTGCTGCTATTATCTCAGTTATGGAGAAGAATAAACACAAATCACCTGATGATGCTGGGATATTCTTTGTGTTTTAAAAAAATAAATATCACAATATTTTGTCCTAAAGACTGGCATAAAAGCTGTTTTCTAGACTGTCCTGATTGGATGACCAGGCCTTACCTGGTAATAAATTCATTTTAATTTAACCACTTCTCATATTCTTCAGGCACTTTCCCTTGTAGGATCAGGGTAATCCTGGTGATCCAAATTAAGCGAGTATGAGCCTCATTTATGTTCTATTTCAGTCAGCAAATCAAATAAGTTACCAAAATGCTTTAATGGACATCAATATTAATGAGGTCATATAAAACAGCCTTAAACTTTATATTTCTTCTACCATTCCTAAAATCTTCCTCATTCTCAAAGTTCTAATGTATATATTGGGAAGACCATGATGGTTTTCTTTTTGTAGGTTTTATTTTATCCTGTGTATCCAGAGGTCTGCTGGGAGTTCAATCTACTTTAAAACCTTGTAGCACTGTGGGTGCTAAATACTAATTAATTCAGATCTTCTTCCAGATCTCTTGAAGAAGAGAGAGACTATGACCCTGGATTCTCTAGAAGGATACATGCAGTGCCCTGCAAGTCAGTTATTTTCAAGAAAACCAGGGATAACCTTATTAGGCAGAGGTAGGATGAACCTTTTTATATTACTCAGAAAACTTGGTGGTATTTAAGATTTCAGTATCTCCATAGTCATTGCCTGTATGTCCTCATTCCTGTTTATTATTTTCTATTATGTAAATTATTTCTATTATGTTTATTATTTTCTATTATGTAAATTAATTTAAAATGTTTATACTCTAACATTAACTCAGACCAGAATAAAATATGCTAAATAAAATAATTATATTTTTATGAATCAATTACTTGAGAAGGCCAAGTTGAAGACATGTGTAAATATCTATTTTTCTGTGAAGGACCACCAGGCTCTTTTTCATTACATCACTTGAGTGACTTTATTCATTCATGAAATTATAAACCATTCTTGTATAAGCTGCTCCTGAACACATTGAAATAGAACTCTTTTGCCAGAAAAGATGACAATGTCATTTGCTATAGGAGCTGTCTCAGTGGGCTGTGTGTGAAATATTACATGAAGTCTAGAGAAACACTTGGGAGGAAGGGATTGCAAGTCTGATCCTTCCTCACATCAAACTACCTCTGCTGAACTGGACTGATCTGGCTCAGGTTCCCTGGTAAGAAAGGACATTTTAAAAACTCATTCAAGGAGCTCCCTTCCAGGGAATTAGACACCAATGTGGTTGACTGGAGCATAATACATGGATTGATGTGATCCCTACCAGGGACTGATTCTGCTAGAGCTCCTAGCAGTTCCAAGAATGCCTACTTAACAGTTACAACCTTGGAGCCTCAGTAATGATTGGGAAAAGTACCTGATATCCAACCATGACCTCCACATGCATGCTCACACATAGTCATGTGCATCTGAACACACAGACATACACACACATATGCACACACACATACATACACATACACACACACATGCACACATGAACATAAATATGCTACAGAACACATACATACACATACAAAAAAAAAAAACAGTGTTCATTGACCATAGGAAAATTCTACAAGATATATACAAATATTAAATTGTGCTTATGAGAGTGGTTATGTTGTATCCAGCCTTATTTTTAAAAACAAAGTGTTCTTTATCATATTCACATTAAATTCAAAGTTATTTGTATAATAATTTAGTGTTAGAAATATGAAATATATTTTCTGGCCTTATTTCACTAAGGGATATGCATTAATTTCTACATCTTTGGAATTCTTATGTCTTGGCATGTAATTTGTTACTAAAAATTGTCCTCTGGATTTTAGCTGCAGCATATACTAAAATGAAATGCTAATTTCCTAGAACATCTTTGTTAAGTTGACAGATAATTTCTTCCTCATTAGAAGATATATTAGCCTGAAATCTTTCTGACTTTGCACATCTCTGCACTTTCAGAAAAAACTTGTCTGAGTGATGACTTGGTTATGTTACCCTACATGTAATTCTAAGTTTCCCTAGTCTGAATCTGGTCTCTGGAAGTTGGCTTCAGGTAGAGCCTTTCAATGATCTCACTTTTCACAGGTGTTTTACATCCATGTAGCCAATAGCACTTACCATGGCTTTGATAATTGCTCTTCTAAGACAGATGTGATTTAAATGCCTATACCCCAGCTTGTGGCTCTGTTGGGAGGTTGTAGATGTCTAATGAGGCTAGGCGGGGGGGGGGGGGGAGAAAAGTATAGTTAGGTTATTTGAGATTTCCAACGAAGAGGACATAGGACTATGAAATTTTCTCCTCCCTTGCATCTGTGTCCTGAATGTCATGTGGTGACTAGATTATTACAATTCTACCATGTTGTCCCATTTCATCACAGAACCAGAAGTAATGAGGTCACCTATGGAAAGTGAGGACATAGGTGTTGGGAATTGGTTCTAATGCTTGCCTAATTCCACTCCCAAAAAGCAGACTTCCAGATGCTGAGGGTCCATGCCCCCAGCTGGCTTTGATTGGAAATAAGGATTTGCCTTACAGCCAATGGCTTGGCAGGGAGACAGAGGCAGGACATTTAGATTATATAGTCAAGGGACCAAGGGAGAAGAGGAGAGAATAGCCATGATAACGGAGCAAGGAGAACAGACTTAAAGGACCTCCAACATGTAAGATTCCAGGAAAGTGACCCTAGGGGCTATTCCCTCACTGAGTCTCAGGTAGCAGAGATGAAATAAAGATTTTAAAAGATGTTGACTAAGGAATTCCAGAGGGGAGCGTGTGTTAGACTTGGGGAGTATTAGAAGTGCACAGCCATTGAGTTAATCAAGGCATATTAGCTGGTGTGTGTGTGTGTGCATGTGCGTGTGCTTGTGTACGTGTCTTTCATTGGTGAATTTTTTTTCACTTTTGGGTGGGTGAAGCTCAAGCACTACCCACTGTGAGCCAAATTGGTTTAACTAATTCAACACTACACATAGTGGCTGATTTAGCAATGTGTTTGTGATTTGATATAACTTCTCTGTAACAGAAGGCTGAACAACAACACCACCACACACACACACATCTTTATAGATATATAACTTGAGAGACTTTAGGTGTTATCGAATATAGTCTATACCATGTAAGTATATAAAAATTGAGTTTCCAGATAGTTAACATATTTTTTAATTTAATTTAGTTTTTTACTTATTCACTTTACATCTTGCTCACTGGTTCCCTCCAGGTCACCTCATCCCATAGTCCTTCCCCTGCTCCCCTCCCCTTCTCCTCTGAGTGGGTTGGGGCTCCCCCAGGTATCCACCCAACCTGTCACTTCAAGTCTCTGACAGGCTAGGCGCTTCCTCTCCCACTGAGGTCAGACAAGAAAGCTCAGCTAGAACATATCTCACATCCAGGCAGCTTTTGGGATAGCCCCTGTTCCAATTGTTCAGGACCCGCATGAAGACAAAGCTACACATCTGCTACATATGTGAGGGGAGGCCTAGGTCCAGCCCATGTATGTTCTCTGGTTGGTGATTCAGATTTTGAGAGTCCCAAGGGTCTAGGATAGTTGACTCGGTTGGTCTTCCTGTGGAGTTTGCATGCCATTCAGGGCCCACAGTCCTTCCTCCTATTCTTCCAGTAAGATTCCCCAAGCTCCATCCACTAATTCGCTGTGGGTATTTGTATCTGTCTGAGTCAGACACTGGGTGGAGCCACTCAGAGGACAACATGCTCCTGTCTACAGTCATAACACAGTGTCATTAATAATGTCAGGGATTGGTGCTTGCCAATGGGATGGCTCTCAAGTTGGGCTGGCGGTTATTCATTGGCCATTTCCTCAGTCTCTACTTCATGCCCCATGCCTACATTTCTTGAAGACAGGATAAATTTTGGGTTGAAAGTTTTGTGGGTGACTTGTTGTCTCTATTGCTCCACTAGGGTTCCTGCCTGGGTAAAGGAGATGGCCTCTTCAGGTTTCATATCCCCACAGCTAAGGTCACTCCCATTGATTCTTGTGCACCTCCTTTGTCCCAGATCTTGTCCTGGAGATGCCCTACCCTTCTTTACCTCTGTCAGTTGCCGATTTCCATTCATTTTTACGGCCATCTAGCCATCTTTCCTCTCATTCACCACATGTGATCCTGAAATTCCCATTCCTCTCTTCATCCCCCTCCTTCCCAGTTCCCTCCCTATGTATGCCCCTTATAACTACATTTTAAACAAATTACATGTCTAGCCAAAGACTGGGACATGACTTAAGTCAAACCCTTAGTTAAAAGTTGCTTCTCTATTAATAAAAATAGTAAGTCTTTTTTAAAGATATTTTTTTACCCTTTACTAAAGTTAATGAAACTGTAGGCAATGACTGTCATTGCTGTTATGATATATAGCCCCTAGGCCCTGTAGGGATAAAGATCTTGTTTCTCTAACTGCTGGAAAGTTTGTCATTAGACAGCCTTCAGCTGTCATCCCTGTCACTAGAATTTGTCTGGGATGGAGACTGCTGTCCTGGCCAGTGCCCAGGCCTCACATCCATAGACTGACGAAATAAGGAGAAGGCTTCTTCCCACAGCTTGAGGCAACCCTGAAGGACCTGTCTGTCTTGGAATTCCCCCTGGGCTCCACTGGATTTTTCAGACATTGCACAGAAGCACTGTATCACTGCCCAGTTTTACTTCCTCCTTTCCCATGTTCTGTGGGAGAACCAAACATGCCACCCCAAATACACTTCCTGGCATATTTCAAGTTGATTATTCAAAGAAAATGCGGACTTTCACAGAAACAGGAGTGACTGCAAAGCTGACCTTTCAGCCACTTATGGAAATCAGCGAACAGCAGATGCACTTTCTCTATAGAAAAAATACCAGTGAGATGCATGGGGATGAATTGCAATGATCTCAAGTGTACCTTACCCGGAAGACCACATGGCAGAAATGACATGGACTTCTAGAGTGTATCATCCCTCATCTTCTATGGCTACCTACCTCGCCACAGCTGCACAAGCCCTAGCCCTTCCTTTAGAACAGAAGAGGATTCAGCCCTCTTGATGTGCTTTGGCTCATTTATTGGACGTGTGTGATTCCTCTCCTTAGGCTTTTAACCAACTTTATCTGTCCCCCTCTCATTGTCTATGAAAAGTTTTTTTCATAAACTAATATTCTGACACTTCAGCAGGCAGATGGGGAAAGTAAGTTTTAAACTCCACAATCCCCAGTGTGTGTGTGTGTGTGTGTTGTGTGTATGTGTGTGTGTGTACAATTTAGTGAGTTAGTAAAGTTCATGCCATGTAAGCACGGGGACCTGAGTTTGATCCCCAACACCCACAAAAAGCCAGGTGGAACTCAGAGTGACAACACAGAGGAAATACAGACAGGAGGATTCCTGAACTCCACTATTCATCTAGTCTAGCTTAGTGAGTGAGCACAGGTTCAATGAATGATCCCATCTGATAAGTAAAAGGTTAATGGATAGCTTCAGAGGGTGACATCTGATTAACCTTGGGTTTTTATAAACATATGCACATGTGAGCATACACACCTGCACATATAAAGACAGACAGACAGAAACAGAGAGAGGGAGGAGAGGGGAAGAGAGAGAGAGAGAGAGAGAGAGAGAGAGAGAGAGAGAGAGCTTTAAGTATCTGCAGCAGCTCTGTTGGATATAATGATATACTAACACTGATCTTTGTTTTATGGTCAGCTTTCCAGGGGACCTGATCTGCCTCAAATAGGTGTAATTACATCTCCATAAAATCAGTAATATGAGAATTAACTAAAATAATGCATTGCAAACCAATTTATGTTTTAGAAAAAACTAAAAAATGAGTATTGTTATATTAATTTACGTGTATTATTAATTGTTAAAAATCTAAATCAAGAAAATAAATTTTGAACTATTGTTTGGTTTAGGTATAGATTATGGTGATTGAAAACAGAATTGGGTTACGGATCTTAAAATAAGGCTCCATCACTGTATTTATTCAATTTTATTTAAAGATGGACATTAGAAAAATTATTTTTGTTTTTTATTGAAATAGATTCTTCTCTCATAAATATATCTCAACCATAGTTTCCCCCCTTGACTGCTTTCAACTCCCCCACCTCCTCTTTCCCCCAGAGCCATTCCCCCTCCATTTCCTTCTAAGAGACAGCAACAAAATAGGACAAAGCAAGATACAATAAGATAGTACACAACACCTGATATCAAGGTTGGACAAGGCAACCCAATAGGGGAAATGGGGATCACAAGCAGGCATAAGGGACAGAGATTCACCACCCCCACTGTCAGGAGTCCTGCAAGACACCAAGGTAATTGCGATAACATACGCACAGAGGACCCGTGCAGGCTCAGTACTTGCCATGTGAGTCCTGGAAGTCTCTGTCCTGATTCCGACAATCTTTCCTCCACCTAATTACCTCAAATCCTAATAACTGAAAAACATGACTTCACGATGCCATTTACCAGTTTGTACCGAGACCATTGTGGCTCTCTACTGCCCCCATAGGAGTGTGTTTACTATGAGAACTGGTTAACGATACTCTCATATGTTTTAGCAATTTTCTGGGTATTTCATATTTTTAAGGAAAATATTTTGTTAATAGTTTCCTTAAAATAATTTAGGATGGCTTTTAGGAAAACTTCTTATAGTATTGCATGAGACTCATTCAATGAAGTTTTCAAATTAACACATGGTTAAATACCACACTACAACAATAAGCTATTTCCCTTCCATGTACCATTCTTCCCATTCTTTGGTGCATTGCAACTAAGTTTTCTGATAAAAATGCTTAATATGGTATTATTAAAATCATAATAAGGTACTATTTAATATAGGAACACACTATTATATAATTCACTTTGGGTGAACCTTAAGAATAGTTATTTTTATATTAACTAAAAGGTAAAGTTAAAATTAATAAAACACTATATTCTACAAAGACTAAGCAATTGAAAGTTTCAGTATTTTGCATTTAACAAAAATTACAGATTTGAATATTATAAAGTTTTGTTTTTAAAATAATAAAAAGTTTGCACTTCAAAAACATTCTTCACAAGTAAATGGAAATAACACAATAATACATGTAAAGTTAGGAATATGTATGGATTATGTCAATATACTGCAAGGGCAGTTATTCTTTTTCTGTGATTTTAAAAAATGACTTATATAATACTAAAGTTTTCACTCATAATGAGCATAGCCATAATGCTTTGTAAGAAAAAGTATTATTTTAAAAATATTTATAGGTCTGCTATAGATCCTAAATTGTATGTCAGCAGACACTTGTTTCCAAAGTGTTGAAAATTATAGTTATTATCTGTCCTTTGTTTTAATCTCAAAAGTATCCTAATTTGGACATTATGGGACCCCTGCTTAGTTACAAATAGGCAATAATATTTACTAGACTAACACAAGAAGAAACTGTCCTACTGGCAGCTGAAGATGAGTAGGTAATGGGATGATTTCATCACAACTGGAAGAAGAGGAAGAGTTATCAAAGAAAGGAAATAGGGAAATATATTTCAGGAGGCTGAAGAACATAAAGCAGCATAGAACTGTCTCAGACACAGTCAAGTCTCATCCATGAGAGAAGCAATGTCTTTAGAGATACATAAAATTATTGAAAACTTAATCACTGTAAATGGTGAAGCCATTACAGTGTTTCATCTGGGGTGGTTACTGAATAAGGTGTGCTGATGAGTACATGGAAAGCTGCTTTCTAAACACATTGTCTCCTCATTATTTTATCGTGACTGATAAATTTTCTGCTCCAGCTTGATCCTTAGCCTCGTGGTTGGCTTTCCCACATGGCTCTCCTAGGCTCAGGCATCTCAAAGTACAACCCAAGTGATAAAGAAAAGCTCTATTAATTATCACACCTCCTCTCTGTAGCAGGCTACAGATATAAATAAATTGTCATGTCCACGCATTTGTGGCTTGATTACCTAAATGTTAAGAGAATTCTTCCCCAACAAAGGCCTAAACCATGTCTATTCCTTCTCAATAAGGTCTCAATGACAAACCAAAGTTCAATTCCACCAAAGACTATCCCAGAGATCCAATAAATGTTCTGAGCTTGCTTACCGTGTGTGGGCAAAAGGTTTCTGGTAGAAGGATCAAGAAATCGTCACCTAGTGTGGGTGGGGCCCCTTTAAGTTAGCACACCACAGCCTATTCTCTCTACAGTTTCACAAGACCATGAGTGTACCTGTGACTAGAGTTGAGTTTCACACATATGGGTGTAGGCATGACTGGGCACTCAATGAGATTCCAGTGACTCTCCTCACCCTGTCACTCTCCTAGGGAATGTCAACAGGTATAGACCCAGTAGTGACTGAGTCTTGTAAGCAGGCACAGAGAATCTGGAAAAGACATTGCATACTATCTTCAGAAGATTTAGTTCAATGACACCAAAGCAAAGATAAGCTCCACAGTCTGAAACAAGGTCCCCCAAAATGACAGGGTGGCAATATAGTTATAAACAACATAAGGATGGATGTTTGTGTTTCTTTTCTTCATTTTTGATCCTTTATTATTTATATATTTGTTTGTTTATTTGTTTCAAACTCCAGATTTTTTTCCTCTCCTGACCCACCCTCCGACTGTTCCACATCTTATACCTCTTCCCCACCCCCTGTCTTCACGAGGATATCCCATCCCTGAACCCCCACTCCACCAGATCTCTAACTCCCTAAGGCCTCCAGTCTCTTCAGAGTTAGGTGCACCTTCTCTGACTAAACTGAGATCCTACAGTCCTCTGCTGTATATGTGTTGGGGACCTCATATCAGCTGGTGTATGCTGACTGTTTGGTGGTCCAGTGTTTGAGAGATCTCAGGGGTCCAGGTTAATTGAGACTGCTGGTCGTCCCACAGGGTTGCCCTCCTCCTCAGCTTCTTCCAGATTTCCCCTAATTCAACCACAAGGGTCAGCAGCTTCTGTCCATTGGTTGTTTGAAAATATCTGCATCTGACTCTTTCAGCTACTTGTTGGGTCTTTAGGGGGTTAGTCATGATAAGTCCCTTTCTATAAGCACTCCGTAGCTTCATAATGGTGTCAGGTCTTGGGCCTCCCCTTGAGCTGGATCCCACTTTGAACCTGTTGCTGGACCTATTTTCATCAGGCTCCTCTCCATTTATATCCCTGCAGTTCTTTCAGACAGGAACAATTATGGGTCAGAGTTTTGACTGTGGGATGGCAACCCCATCCCTCATTTGGTGCCCTGTCTTTCTGCTGGAGCTTGGCTCTATAAGTTCCCTCTCCCTACTGTCAGGCATTCCATCTAAGGTCCTTCCCTTTGAGTCCTGAGCATCTCTCACCTCCCAGGTCTCTGGTACATTCTGGAGGGTCCCCCTATCTTCAGCCTCCTGAGGTCGCCTGTTTCCATTCTTTCTTCTGGCCCTCAGGGCTTCAGTCCTTTTCCCTCACCCAATACCAGTCATATTTCCCTCTCCCCCCAACCCCATCCCCTTTCCCTCCCAGGACCCTCCTTTTCTCCTCTGTTGTAGTTGCTTTCTTCTCCCTCACAAGTGTGACTGGGGCATCCTCACTTGGGCCCTTCAGCTTGTTGACCTTTTTGAGTTCTGTAGACTGCATCTTGGGTATTCTGTACATTTTTTTTGTTTTTTGTTTTGTTTTGCTAATATCCACTAATTAGTGAGTACTAATTATGCAATTTATAGTGAGTACTTTTAAGTCTGAGTTACCTCACTCAGGATGATATTTTCTAGTTCTATTTGCCTGTAAATTTCAGGATATCCTTGTTCTTAATAGCTGAGTAGTATTCCATTGTGTAAATGAACCACACTTTCTGAATCCATTCTTTTGTAGTGTGACATCTGGAATGTTTTCAGCTTCTGCCTATCACAAACAAGGCCACTATGAACACAGTGGAACATGTGCCCCTGTAGCATGGTGGGGCATCTTTTGAGTGGTATTGCTGGGTCTTCAGGTAGATCTACTTCCAATTTTCAGAGGAACCTCCAGATTGATTTCCAGAGAGGTTGTACCAGTTTGTAGTCCCACCAGCAATTGAGGAGTGTTCCTCTTTCTCCATATCCTCACCAACATGTTCTGTCACCTGAGGTTTTGATCTTAGCCATTCTGATTGGTGTAAAGTAGAATCTCAGGGTTGTTTTTGTTTGCATTTCTCTGATCATCAAGGACTTTGAACATTTCTTTAGGTGTTTCTTAGCGATTTGAGATTCCTCTGTTGTGCATTCTCGGTTTAGTTCTACACCCCAATTTTTTGATTGGGTTGTTTGTTTTTTTGGTTGTTAGCTTCTTGAGTTCTTTATATATCTTGGATATTAGCCCTCTCTTGGATACAGGGTTAGTGAAGATTTTTTTCCCATCTGTATGTTGTTGACTTGTTTTATTGGTTATGTCTTTTGCCTTACAGAAGCTTTCCAGTTCCATGAGGTCCAATTTATCAGTTCTTGAACTTAAGAACCATTGGAGTTCTGTTTAGAAAATTTCCCCCTGTGCCAATGAGTTCAACTTTTCCACTTTCTCTTCCATTAAACTCAGTATATCTGGTTTTATACTGATATCCTTGATCCACTTGAACTTGATCTTTGTGCAAGGTGACAAATATGGATATATTTTCATTTTTCTACATATCTGACAGCCAGTAAGACCAGCACCATTTTTTGAAGATGTTTTCTTTTTTCCATTGTATATGTTTGGCTTCTTTGTCAAAGATCAATTGCTCGTATATGGTTTTGTTTCTGGGTCTTTAATTCTATTCCATTGATCAATGTTTCTGTCTCTGTACCAATACCATGTAGTTTTTATCACTATTGCTCTGTAGTAAAGCTTGAGGGCAGGGATGGTGATTCCCCCAGCTGTTCTTTTATTGTTAAGATTTTTTTTTTTCTATTCAGGGTTTTTCACCCTTCCAAATGAACTTGAGAATTACTCTTTCCATGTCTCTTAAGAATTGTGTTGGTATTTTGATGGGGATTGCATTGAATCTGAGGATTGCCTTCGGTAGGATGGCCATTTTTACCATGTTAATTCTGCCAACTCATGAGCATGGGATCTCTCCATTTTCTGTGATCTTTTTCAGTTTCTTTCTTGAGAGACTTGAAGTTCTTGTTGTACAGCTCTTTCACCTGTTTGGTTAGAATCATACCGAGGATGAAGGTTTTTATTGGTGCTAAGTTGTTAGCTCTGGACAAAAATAATTTTTCCTTAACAAATATCAGCATAGATCTTAGGGCACACCAGCTGGCCAAACAGAATAAAACCAGGAATCTTCACATTATTTATTTACTTTTTAAGAATTGGAGAAACTGGATAAAAAATAGTTTATTCTTGATTCCAAAACCAACAGAATAAGAAAAGAAAGAGTGAGGGTAAAATTGCCCTTGTAACACTTAAGTTAATGAAGAGGAGGAGGATTAAAGCGACACAGACATTATCAGAACAACAATATTTGGGATCCATCTCATTGACTGGCACCAAACCCTGACACTATTAATAATGCCATGTTGTGCTTGCAGACGGGAGCCCAGCACGGCTGCCCCTTGAGAGGTTATACTAGCAGCTGACTGAGACAGATGCAGATACTTACATCCAACCATTGGACCGAGGTTGGGGAAAAATATGGAAGAGTTAGGGGAAGGACTGAGGGAGCAGAAGGGTATGGCAACCCTATAGGAAGAAAAACAGTACCAACCAACCCAGACCCCTTAGAGATCCCAGGGACTAAGCCACCAACCAAAGAGCATACATGTGTAGCAGAGGACTACTATGTCTGTCCTCAGTGGGAAAGGATGCACTTAATCCTGCAAAAACTTGATATCCCATGGAAGGAGGATGATAGCAGTGTGAAGTGGGAGTGGTGTGTGTGTGTGTGTGTGTGTGTGAGAGAGAGAGAGAGAGAGAGAGAGATCAGTACTATATATTTCCCCAAGTTCCATTCCCAGTAGCTCCCACTCCTCATCATAAAGTCTACACTCTTTCCTCTACTGAGTAGTACTGTAGCACCTTCACTTTGGTGTAATTTTCTTTCTTTCTTGGGTTTCATATAGTATGTGAGTTGTATCATGGGTATTCTGAGTTCCTTTTTGGGTAGTATCAACTTATCAGTGAGTGCATACCATGTGTATTCTTTTGTGACTGGGTTACCTCACTCAGAATGATATTTTTAAGTTCCATCTATTTGCCTGTGAATTTCATGAAATCGTTGTTTTTAATAGCTGAGTAGTACTCTATTGTGTAAATGTACCACATTTTCTGTATCCATTCCACTGTTGAGGGACATCTGGGTTCTTTCAAGCTTCTGGCTATTATAAATAAGGCTGCTATGAACATAATGGAGCATGTGTCCTTGCTATATGTTGGAGCATCTTTTGGGTATATGCCTAGGAGTGGTATAGCTGGGTCCTCAGGTGGAACTATTTCCAGTTTTCTGAGGAGTCACCAGACTGATTTTCAGAGTGGTTGTACCAGATTGCAATCCTACCAACAATGGAGGAGTGTTCCTCTTTCTCCACATCCTTGCCAGTATCTGCTGTCACCTGAGTTTTTGATCTTAACCATTCTGACTGGTGTATGGTGGAATCTCAGGGTTGATTTGATTTGCCTTTTCCTGATGACTAAAGATGTTGAACATTTCTTTCTAAGGATGTAGGGTTGATAAAGATCTTTTTCCAATCTGTGGCTTGCTGTTTTCTTCTATTGACAGTGTCCTTAGCCTTACAGAAGCTTGGCAGTTTTATGAGGTCCCATTTGTCAATTCTTGATCTTAGAGAATAAGTTAATGGTGCTCTGTTCAGGAAATTTTTCCCTGTGCCAACATGTTTGAGGTTCTTTCCCACTTTCTTTTCTATTAGATTCGTCGTATCTGGTTTTATGTGAAGGTCCTTAATTCACTTGGACTTGAGCTTTGTACAAGGAGGTAAGAATGTGTCCATTTGTATTCTTCTATATGCTGACCACCAGTTGAACCAGCACCATTTGTTGAAAATGCTAGTTTTAGCTCCTTTGTCAAAGATCAAGTGACCATAGGTGTGTGGGTTCATTTCTGGGTCTTCAATTCTATTCCACTGATCTACCTGTCTGTCTCTGTACCAATACCATGAAGCTTTTTAATCACTATTGTGCTGTAATACAGCTTGAGGTCAGTGATGGTGATTTCCCCAGAAGTTCTTTTATTGTTGAGAATGGTTTTTTGGGAAGTAGACCGAGAGAGGAATCTTGGAGGTAGAGAGTAGGGGGAAGAAAATGGGGTCCAGTTCAGTTATGGGAGGAGATGGTGGAGAAGTACAGAGGGTCAGGAATTTGAAAGTAGATGTGTAGCAGTGGGGAAGAGAGAACAGGTGGTATCCACTAGAAAGTCCCAGATGTCAGGGAACCAAGAGGTTTCCAGGACCCAGCAGGAAGGACTTTAGCTGAAATATACAACAAAGGGGAGATAGAACCTGTAGAGACCACATTCAATGGATAGGCATGGCCCCAGTTGAGGTGTGGCCACCCACCCAACTAAAAAATATTAATCCAGAATTCTTCCTTTCAAAAAGAAATTCAGGGACAAAGAGTGGAGCAGAAACTGAAAGAAAGGCCATCCAAGAGACCATCCCACCTAGGGATCCATCCCATCTGCTGACATCAAACACAGACAGTATTGCTGATGCTAAGAAGTACTTACTGATAGTAGTCAATTACAGCTGTCCCCTGCGAGGCTCTGCTAGAGCCAGATTAATACAGATTTGGGTGTACACAGCCAAATATTGGTCTGAGCACAGGGACCCCAATGGGGGAAGTTAGGACAAGGACTGTAGGAGATGAAGGGGTTTGCAACCTCATTGGAAGATCAACAGTATCAACCAACCAGAATCCCCAGAGCTCCCAGGGACTAAACCAGCAGTCAGAGTACACAGGGGGTAACCATGGCTCCAGCTGTATATATATCAGAGGATGACCTTATCTGGCATCACTGGCAGGGGAGCCTCTTGGTCTTGTGGAGGCTTGATGACCCAGGATAAGAGAATGCTAAACCGATGAGGTAGGAGTGGGTGGGTGGGTGGGGGAAGGGGAGAGGAAAAAAGTAATAGGGAGTTTGTGGAGGGGAAACTGGGAAGGAGGATAATGTTTGAGATGTAAATAAATAAAATAACCAAAAAAGAAAAATAAAGTCTACACTCTTCAGTGAGGCATTCTTGAGTCATATGGTCTGCTTCCTTTCAAATTCTTTGGTATCTCTGGTCATACTCTCTCAGTTTTACACTTCATCATCATAACGAGGCAGCTGTACTTCCAATCTCTAGATAAACCATATGGATCTTCACTGACAATGCAGTCGATCACAGGGTCTTATCAATAACTCTTAGAGCAGAGTGAACAACTCCTAGTGCTTGGGATTCCCTTAGCAGAACATGTCACTCTATTTCATAATCCTTTGTTTATTGGTCCAGTTTTCTGGGAGCTAATCTCCCAGAAGGCTAGTCTTCATAGTGTGATAGACAGTGGTCATTAAGTGACTGTTGAATGAATAAAAGACGACTTACACATGTGACCCAATCGACTCACTTTAGGGACAAGAAAACTGAGGTTCTGGGAAGAAAGCCTTTTATTTTTGGTCTTTTGATCCTTTAGTGTCCAGTTCATCCTATGAATTTTATTTAATATACTATGATGTACCAAACAAAACCTTATTTATGGATCTTATACCTCTTTTTGATGTGCCACAGAGGATACATTCTTTTTTTATTGATCATCTACTTGATATTTGGCTTTGTATAAGATGTTCAGGACAGAGGAAAAGGAGGTAAATACTACCCCTTACCACTGATGAAAAATATACCTAAATCACACTGTTGTCTGACCCAGCATTTAAAGTCTTCAGATGGTTCTAGGCTTTGATTTATACATAATCTAGAGTTGAGACTTGCTGATGGCCCGTTGCTTCCCTCATTCCTACAGAGTTGGAGTAGATAGACTTAATGCCTCTAGGAACTCAGGGACAGTCCCAACAGGCACTCCAACCAAGAAATGATCTTGAGAGCCATCTACCTGATCCTCTACATTATTTATAATTATCACTAACAAAAAATTTAAGAAAATTGTTGTTTTCTCTGGCTTTTTGCTCTTATTGTAATTGCTTTGTTCTATTTTGATATGTGATGGAATTCTTTTCATAAATGAACGTGATGCGATATTCTTTTTATAAATGCTCTTAAGTGAAAGACCCCATAAACATGGAGGGTACTTCCAGTGAATTAACACCAACAGTTTCACAGAGTAGACATTTATAAAATTGGATTTTCAATGACAATGGCCTCATTATAGTTTTGTCTTCTTGGGACAGCTTCTGTACCCCATTGTTGCTGGTTGTTAACCACTGTGTTGTGGTTACCTACTCTTTAGTGGGCCATCAAAAGACTTCATTCTGAAATCTGAGTCAAAAGAGTTAACAAAATCCATTTATAAACTGAGAATCTTAGGTAAATTCTTTTTACCCTCCAAATAGATTATTTTTTAATTAAAAACAGAAAATTGTTACACTAAACAAGGGAACACTCTCTAGACAAAGGGTCATATCGAAGGAGAGAATTGTTAAATTTCTGGGTTTTTTTTAAATTAAAAATAGAGTTTTTCATAAAATATATTCTGAGTATGTTTTTTCCTCCCCCAACCCACCCATGTCTTCCTCATTTTCCCACCCACCCATATCCACACCCCTTTTTTCTCCTTTTCATTAGAATATAATATAAACAGACAGCTGAGAATGACAATAATAAAATAAGATTAAATACAAACAAATATGAATAGGACAAAACACACAAACAGGAAAGGAACTATAGAAAAAGAGTAAGAAAGACATACATATACTGGGACACACACACAGAAAACAAATAAAAACAAAATCAGAAACCATAATACATAAGCAAAAGATCTATAAGGTAATAAACAAACAAACCAGCTATCCAACAAACAAATAAAAGTAAAAATTCCAGACGAAGCACTGTGAGACAGAAAAACCTCCAAAATACCACTGAGTTCTGCTGGGCATTGGACCTCTCCTTAAGTATGTTTTTGTAGCCATTGGACTCTACTGGAGAAAAATTAAGTTTTATTTACAAGATGATATCAGTTGGAGATAGCTGCTGACTTAGACATGAGCAGGCTGTGTGCATGCTGCCATGTTGTCTCTGAGTGCATGTGCGTCAATCTTTTTGTTGCTAGAAGGACTTGTTTTCTTGCTGTTCTTCAATCCCACCCCTCAGTCTTTCTGCCTACTCTTCTGCAGAGATATGGGAGTCTTGAGGGGAGGGTTTGATAACTCTAGTACCCAAAACAAATAAAGCTACAACAGAAAAAGAACTTTGGGTCAATTCCCTACTGGCTCTTAAAAACATTCTGCCTTCTCTTCCAAAGGGTTCCCTAATCACTGAGGGGAAGGATTTTGTAGAAACTTCCCACTAAGGACTAAGTGTTCCAAGATTTCTCACTTTGCACTTTGTCCAGATTGTGTTTCTCTGTATTTTTTCTTATCTACTGCAGGAGGAAGCTTCTTTTGATGGCCATGGGGAAATACACACTGATCTATGGTTATACAAAATTTCATTTGGGGTCATTTTAGTGCTACATTTCATTAGTAAAACAGTCTTAGGCTTTCCCATAGGTCCACCCAGGTATTGCTAGGCATGGGTCCCATTTCAAGGGCTTTTCTTGTAATCAGTGGTTACAGATAAAAGAGTTTACAGCTGGAATGGTATTTCCCTTTTTCTTTTGGTAGAATGAAGAGTACCTTCCTTGAACACTAGTCAGTAGAGGTGAAGGCTTTAAGTAGGTACCAGTGTGACTTTTCCATATTCAGTGTGTTCTATAGGTGTCTTCAGCAGTAGAGCCTTGCTGTCCATTTGTGGAGAGAAATCTATTGCCTTGGAAACATATTGATTTGTTAGGGCAGGGGTAGGGAGGTTCCATGAGCTGCTTTTGGCTAACAACTAGACTAGATGTAATCCACTCCAGAAATTGAAGGTTTCTTTTGGTCGTGAGAGTTGGTTCTTTGTCAACTCCATTATTTAGTGATTCCAATTTAGATTTATTTTATATTTGTATGCATTTTTAAAAGTTTCTTCCATATTAGGTTTCCAGATAAACCTTCAAATGGCCCTTAGTGTGAACTGGCCTTTTGGTCCTTGCACACCATTCTTTCCCTCTTCTTCTATCTCCCTCCCTGTGTTATCCTTGTATCTCTGTCCTACCTCTCTCTAGTCCATCCATAACTGTTTGTTCTAGTTCTCCTTCCTAGGGAGATCTTCTACATCTCCAGCCTGAGTCCCTGAATCTATTCCTAATCTCTGTAGTTATAAAGATTTTAACCTGAATATTGAAGACTTAACAGCTAACATCTAGATATAAGCAAATATTTGTGTTTTGGAGTCTGAGCTATCTCACTCAAGATTTTTTTTTCACAGCTCCACTTATTTACCTGCAAATTTCATGGTTTTTTTTTTTGTTTGTATTTTTACAAATAACTGAGTAATAGTCCATTTTGTAAAGGTACCACATTGTCTTTATTTATTCATTAATCGATGGACATTTAGTCTGTTTCCAATTTCTGGCTATTATGAATAGAGTATCAATGAACACAAATAACAAGTGTCTCTAAAATAAAATGTAGATTTCTTTGAGAACATGCCAAGAGGGGTATAGCTAGATATTGAGGTAGATCAATTTCCAGTTTCCCAAGGAACTGGTATATTACTTTTCACAGTGTCTGTACAAGTTTACAGCCTCATTAGTAATGGGTAGATGTTGCCCTTTAGCCCACATCCTGTCTAGCATGAGCTCTGTTTTTTTTTTTTTTCTTTTTTTGTTATTTTTTTGTTTTTTAAATCTTGGGTATTCCGACTGGTGTAAAATGAAATCTCAAAGTAGTTTGCATTTGCAAATTGCAACGATTTTAATACGCTGACTGTAGAATTTAGCTGTAGCAATGCTGACCACTAATATAGCATATAGTAAAGATCTATTACTTACAGAGAGCACTGATACAAGCCACACCATGAACAAATCTCAAAACAGCCCAAAAGAAATCAGATACAAAAAAATGCATATTGTGTGTTTTCTTTTTTCCTTTCTTATTTTTCTTTTCTTTTCCTTTCTTCTTTCCTTCCTTCCTTCTTTCCTTCCTTCCTTCCTTTCTTACTTTCTTTGTTTACAAATTCAGTATAAGTCAATTTTTAGAGTCAGAAGTGCATGTATTGAATCACCCTTCTACTCCTAAATGGAATGGAAGTGTTCATAGTGCTTATCATTTTGGAAGTACTGCTTAATTTGTTTCTCATGCATTTTATTGAAAATTTCATTATCTATGTTTAGTTGAACTAGTAGTCTATAATTTTTATTTTTATTTATCTTTATTTAGTTTGGGTATCAAGCTAACAACAGGCCATAAAATGAGGTTGGTTATATTCCTTCTCTATTTTGTGGAGTAACTTGAGGATTATTGCTCTTATTTTATCATTAAATTTGTGGTAGATTTTGGCACTTGAATTCATCTAGTCCTGGACTCTTATTATTAGGGAGAAATTCCAATATGCTTCAATAGTAATGCTTGCTCTACATTTGTTTAAATTGTTTTTTTCCACTAGGTTTAAATTTAGTAGGTCATATGTATCTACAAATATATATACTTTTAAAATAATTTTCAATTTTTGAAAATAAAAATAATGATATTCTACTTATGATTGAAATCTGTTTTACTTTTTTTTGGTTTTTTAAAAAATGATTTTAAGACATCATTTTATTTTTGGAAAACAACATGATAAAATAAGGTTAAACACAATTAATCATATAATAATAAATAAAATCAAAGTTTACTGTAATTTTTATTTATATCCACCAGTTATGTTACATTTTGTCAGTACAAATCTCAAAATAATAGAGTTAATTTTTAAATATTTAAATTTCATAGTATAAGCTACTAGTTTCATGAATAGAAGGCCTACTTTTATAATTTATATTTCTAAAGTGGTCTTCTTTCATACATGTTCATATAATACAGACACATTTACAGAATATTGTGAAACATGAATTTTCTAGTCAGAATTTCATATAATCTTACAAAATCTATATGTACTTAGTACAATAGACCTTGAAACAGATAAAAATCAAGAAGCACATATCTAATACTACTAAATGAAATATTATTTCCAAATAGAAATATAGTGAAATTTTAAAATTTATGAAAATTTCACTTATTCAATTATAAACTAATTACACATAAACCAGACACAGCAAACTTCAGGCATGAGAGAGAATGTCTATAATCTAAAGATTCTTGACTTGGGAGAAGAAAGATCAAGAGTGAAAAGCCATCATTGGGTAAATGATGAAATCAAGGGTGCTCTGAGATACATAAGATGCCCCCTCTGAGCAAAATAAGTAAACATGAACAACACACATAAAAATGAAATTTGAGTTATAGAATTATCAAGCTTTTAGTAAGAACACTATTCACAGTAGAAAATATTATATTTAGGTAGCCTTCAATGATTAAAGTACTTAGGTTGGAATATATTTTCAGTCTTAGGTGTACTGATTAGCTATATCAAACTGACAATTAGAAGAAGAATATCTATCAACAGTGTTTACAAACAGTGATGAATTAAATTGCATTCCCTTACACTGGGGAATCTAACACCCTCAGGCCCAAGGGCTTCTCCTCCCACTGATGGCCAACAAGGCCATATATGTGGCTAGCACCATGAGTTCTTCGATGTGTATTCTTTGGTTGGTGGTACAGACTCCGGGTGGTCAGGCCAGTTGACACTGTTGCTCCCTCCATGGGGCTGCAAACCCCCTCAGCTCATTCAGTCCCTTCTCCAACATCTGTGACCCCAAGCTCAGTCTAATGCTTGGCTGCCATTATCTGCCTCTGTATTTGTCAGGTTCTGCCTGAGACTCTTGGGAGACAGCTTAACATGATTCCACCAGCAAGCACTTCCCAGCATCCACAATAACATCTGGGTTTGATGGTTATATATGGGATGTATCCCCAGGTGGGACAGTCTCTGGATGGCCTTTCCTTGAGTTTCTGCTCCACAGCTTGTCTCAGTATTTCCTCCTGTGTGCATTTTGTTCACCCTTCTAAGAAACACTGAAGAATCCACATTTTGGTCTTCTTTCTTCTTAGGCTTCACATGGTCTATGAAATGAATCTTAGGTATTCTGAACTTTTGAGCTAATACCCACTTATCAGTGAGTACATACCATGCTTGTTCTTTTGTGACTGAGTTACCTCACTGAGGATATTTTCAAGTTCCATCCATTTGCCTGCAAATTTCACGAAGTCATTGTTTTTAATAGGTGAGTAGTATTTCATTGTGTAAATGTACCACATTTTCTGTATTCATTCCTCTGTTGAGGAGCATCTGGGTTGTTCCTACCTTCTGGCTATTATAAATATGGCTGCTATGAACATAGTGGAGTATGTGTCCTTACTACATGTTGGAGTGTCTTCTGGGTATATGCCCAGCAGTTGTATAGCTGGGACCTCAGGTAGTACTATGTCCAAATTTCTGAGGATCTGCCAAACTGATTTCCAGAGGGTTTAGACCAGATTGCAATCCCAACAGCAATGGAGGAGTGTTCCTCTTTTCTCACATCCTTGCCAGCATCTACTGTTACCTGAATTGTTGTTCTTAGCCATTCTGACTGGTGTGAGGAGGAATCTCAGGGTTGTTTTTTTTTTTTCATATCCCTGGTGACTAAGGATGTTGAACATTTCTTTAGGTACTTCTCAGCACTTTCAGTTTTCTCAGTTGAGACTTTGCTGTTTAACTCTGTTCCCCATTTTTAAATGGGGTTATCTTGTTCTCTGCAGTCTAACTTCTTGAGTTCTTTGTATATATTGGATATTAGCCTTCTATCAAATGTAGGATTGATAAAGATCTTTTCCCACTCTGTTGGTTGCTGTTTTGTCCTACTGAAGGTGTCCTGTGCAATTTTATGAGATCCCATTTGTTGATCCTTGATCTTAGAGCATAAGCCATTGGTATTCTCTTTGGGAACTTTTCTCCTGTGCCACTGTATTCGAGAGTTTTCTCTAATTTCGTTTCTATTAGATTCAGTGTATCTGGTTTCATGTGGAAGTCCTTGATACACTTGGATTTGAGCTTTGTACAGAGAGATAGGAATGGATTAATTTGAATTCTTCTACAGGTTGACTGCCAGTTGAACCAGTACCATTTGTTGAAAATGCTGTTTTATATTCCACTGGGTGGTTTTAGCTCCCTTGTCAAAGATCAAGTGACCATAAGTCTGTGGGTTAATTTCTGGCTCTTCAGTTCTACTCCTTTGATCTACCTGCCTGTCACTGTACCAATACCATGCAGTTTTTACCACTATTGCTCTGTAGTACAGCTTGAGATCAAGGATGCTGATTTCCCCAGAAGTTCTTTTATTGTTGAGAATAGTTTTTGCTATCTGGGTTATTTGTTATTTCAAATGAATTTGAGAATTTCTCTTTCTAACTCTATGAAGAATTGAGTTGGAACCGTGATGGGGATTGCATTGAATCTGTAGATTGCTTTTGACAAGTCAGCCATTTTTACCATATAAATCCTGTCAATCCATGAGCGTGGAAGAGATTTCCATCTTCTGAGGAGTTCTTCAATTTCTTTCTTCAGAGACTTGAAGTCTTATCATACAGATCTTTCCCTTGTTTGGTTAGATTCACACCAAGATACTTTATACTGTTTGTGACTATTCTGAAGGGTGTCATTTCCCTAATTTCTTTCTCAGCCTGTTTATCCTTCAAGTATAGGAAGGCTACTGTTTTGTTTCAGTTAATTTTATATCCGGCCACTTTGCTGAAGGTGTTTATCAGCTGTAGCAGATCTCTGGTGAAGTTTTTTGGGTCACTTAAGTATACCATCATATCATCTGCAAATAGTAATATTTTGATTTCTTCCTTTCCAATTTGTATCCCTTTGATCTCCTTTTGTTGTCTAATTGCTCTAGCTAGAACTTCAAGCACTATATTGACTAGATAGGGGAAAAGAGGGAGGCATTATCTAGTCCGCAATTTTAGTGGGATTGCTACAAGTTTCTCTCCATTTAGTTTGATGTTGGCTACTGGTTTGCTGTATATTGCTTTTACTTTGTTTAGATATGAGCCTTAAATTCCTGATATTTCCAAAACTTTTGGCACGAAGGAATGTCAAATTGTGTCAAATGCTTTTTCAGCATCTAGTGAAATGATCATGGGGTTTTTTTTCTTTGAGTTTGTTTACATAGTGGATTACATTGATGGTATTGAACCATCCCTGCATCCCTGGGATGAAGCCTACTTGATAATAGTGAATTATCGTTTTGATGTGTTCTTGGATTAGGTTTGGAAGAAATTTATTGAGTATGTTTGCATTGATATTCATAAGGGAAATTGGTCTGAAATTTTCTTTCTTTGTTGGATCTTTGTGACGGTTTTTGTATCAATGGCAACATAGAACGACTTGGATAGTGTTCCTTCTGTTTCTATTTTGTGGAATAATTTGCAGACCATTGGTATTAGGTCTTCTTTGAAGGTCTGATAGAATTTTGCACTAAATCCATCTGTTTCTGTCCTGTTTTTGGTTGGGAGACTTTTAATGATTGCTTCTATTTCTTTAAGGATTATGAGAATGTTTAGATGGTTTAATTGATCCTGATTTAACTTTGGTATTTGGTATCTGTCTAGAAAATTGTCCATTTCATCCACATTTTTCAATGATGTTGAGTATATACTTTTATAATAAGATCTGATGACTTTTTTTATTTCCTCAGTTTCTGTTGTTATATCTCTCTTTTCATTTCTGTTTTCATTTTTGTTAATTTGGATACTCTCTCTGTGCCCTCTGGTTAATCTGGCTAAGGGTTTATCTATCTTGTTGATTTTCTCAATGAACCAGCTCCTGGTTTTGTTGATTCTTTGTTTAGTTCTAGTGGATTTCAGCCCTGAGTTTGATTATTTCCTGCAGTCCACTCCTCTTCAGTCTATTTACTTCATTTTGTTCTAGAGATTTCAGGTGTGCTGTTAAGCTGCTAGTAAGTGCTTTCTCCAGTTTCTTTTTGGAGACACTCAGAGCTATGAGTTTTACTGTTTGCAGTACTTTCATTGTGTTCCATAAGTTTGGGTATGTTGTATCTTCATTATCACTAAATTCTAGGAAGTCTTTAATTTTTTCCTTATTTCTTCCTTGACAAAGTTATCATTAAGTAGAGCATTGCTCAGCTTCCATGTGTATGTGATCTTTCTGTTGTTTTTGTTGCTATTGAAGACCAGCCTTAATCTGTAGTGATCTGATAGGAGGCATGGGATTATTTCAACCTTCTTATTGAGGTTTGTTTTCTGACTGATTATATGATCAATTTTGGAGAAGGTACCATGTGGTGCTGAGAGAAAGGTATATACTTTTCATTTAGGATGAAATGTTCTACAGATATCTGTTAAAATCATTTGGTCCATAACTTCTGTTAGTTTTACTGTGTCTCTGTTTAGTTTGTGTTTCTAAGATCTGTCCATTGATGAGAGTGGGGTGTTGAAGTCTCTCATTTTTGTGTGAGGTGCAATGTGTGCTTTGCGCTTTAGTAAAGTTTGTTTTATGAATGTCATTGAAATTCAATTTGGAGGCTTGATGTTTAGAATTGAACGTTCTTCCTCGTAGATTTTTCCCTTGATGAGTATGAAGTGTCCCTCCTTTTCTTTTTTTGATTACTTTTGGTTGAAAGTCGATTTTATCCAATATTAGATGGCACTTCAGTTTGTTTCTTGGAACCATTTTGCTTGGAAATTTGTTTTCCAGTCCTTTACTCTGAGGTAGTGTTTGTTTTTGATACTGAGGTGCATTTCCTGTATGCATCAAAATGCTGCGTCTTGTTTATGTATCCAGCCTGTTAGTCTATGCCTTTTTTATTGGGGAATTGAGTCCATTGATGTTACAAGATATTAAGGAATAGAGATTGTTGCTACCTGTAATTTTTGATGTTATTTTTATGTTTGTGTGGCTATCTTCTTTTGGGTTTGTTGAAAGAAAACTACTTTCTTACTTTTTCTAGGGTGTAGTTTCCCTCCTTGTGTTGGTGTTTTCCATCTATTATCCTTTGTAGGGCTGAGTTGGTGGAAAGATATTGTGTAAATTTGATTTTGTCATGGAATATCTTGGTTTAACTATCTATGGCAATTGAGATTTTTGCTGGGTATAGCAGCCTCAGAGGGCAGTTGTGTTCTCTTAGGGTCTGTATAAGATCTGCTCAGGATCTTCTAGCTTTCATAGTCTCTGGTGAGAAACTTGGTATAATTCTGATAGGTTTGCCTTTATATGTTACTTGACCTTTTTCCTTTACTGCTTTTAATATTCTTTCTTTGTTTAGTGCATTTGGTGTTTGGTTTATTATGTGACAGGAGGGATTTCTTTTCTAGTCTAGTGTATTTGGAGTTCTATAGGCTTCTTGTATGTTCATGGGCATCTCTTTTCTTATGTTAGGGAAATTTTCTTCTACAATTTTGTTGGAGATATGTATCGACCCTTGAAGTTGGGAACATTCTCTTTCTTCTATACCTATTATCCTTAGGTCTGATCTTCTCATTGTGTCCTGGATTTCTTGGATGATTTGGGTTAGGAACATTTTGCATTTTCTTTGACTTTTGTGTCTATGTTTTCTATAGTATCTTCTGCACCTCAGAGTTTTGTCTTCTATCTCTTGTATTCTGTTGGTGATGCTTGCATCTATGACTCCTGATCTCTTTCCTAGGTTTTCTATATCCATGGTTGTCTCTCTTTGTGATTTCTTTATCATTTTTATTTACATTTTTAGATCATTTATGGTTTTCTTTATTTCCTTCTCTTGTTTGTGTTTTCCTGTAATTCTTTAAGGTATTTTTGTGTTTCCTCTTTAAGGGTTTCTAGCTGTTTAACCTGTGTTCGCTTGTATTTCTTTAAAGGAGTTATTTATTTCCTTTTTAAAGTCTTCTATTATAATCATGAGATGTGATTTTAAATCTGAGTCTTGCTTTTCTGGTGTGTTGGGGTATCCATGGCTTGCTGTGTTGGGAGAACTGGGTTCTGATGATTCCAAGTAGCCTTTGTTTCTGTTCCTTATGTTCTTTTCCTTTCCTTTTGCCATCTGGTTATCTCTGGTGTTAGCTGGGCTTGCTCTCTTTGTGTCTTGTCTCTCCTGTAATCCTTTGTGTCAGTACTCCTTGTAGACCAGCTTTCTCTGAGAGGAATTTGGGTTTGGGGAGCTGTGGTACATGGTCAGCTCTGAAGTGCAATCAGAAACCAGCAGGATCCTCTCCCAAGATGTTCCTTGGTTCCTGTGTCCTGATGGCTCTGTGAGGGTCTGTCTTTAGCCAGGAATTTGAACAAAAGTGGTGGTCTTGTCTTGAAGGTGTGTCAGCGCTCCTGCAAGACCAATTCTCTCTTGGCACTATTTTGGTATGGAACCTTGTGGCACAAGATCAGCTCCCTGGCTGTAGAAGGAAAAGAGAAGTCCACTCCTCAGTCCCTGTGTCCTGATGGTTTAAGGTGGGTCCCTCTGAGCAGAGGTGCTGGCCTTATCCCTGCTCACAGGCTTGTCTACACTTCTGGGAGGCTAGCTTTCTCCCTGTGCTATTTGCGTATGGAGCCCTGTGGTACAGGATTAGCTCCCTGGCTGCAGATAGAAACCAGAAGGCTGTTCCTCTGTACTGTTTCCTCTATACCTCCAATTAGTTGGTTTGGCCCTTTCTGTTCTTTTGCTTAACTAGTACTATTTATCCAATCCTAAGAGGAAAGTTCATAACTGTGGGTGATTACCTTGCACACATAGAGAAGTCTGAAAGAATGTATGATTGCTCATATTATTTGTACAGCTATTGATTTACTCTAAAAATATTCCAACTTATGTGATAATATAAAGGAATTTAATCTGACTCCCCCTTCCTATTTAGTGAAACTTTACTAATGGCCAAAAGGAAGTGGCACTTTTAGGAGGTGTGGCATTATTATTAATGGCCTAAAAATGTAGTTAATTTAGAGAAAGTTCTGAGTTGCTGGATATAATGCACATTTTCAATCCTCTCAGTGGAATATTCAATAGATGCCTGTTACGACCATTTGACAAATGAAGTAGTATAAGCATAATGCTTCTTTGTTTGAGGGGGAAGTAGGTGGTCTGGAGACTTTTACCATTGCTGGTGAGCACTGAACTTCCTAATGTTACTGTATGTCTCTTTTACTATCACTCTGATTATTATCTTTAGTTTCTTCATGTTTGCCCTGTCATTTAAAAATATTTAATAATTTAAGCTGTTCAAATGCATTGTCTTAATTTTGTTTCTTTAAAGAAGAATGATGTCAAACACATAAACTTACAAATTGTATATAATAGATACTTAGAGGTTTTCTACTTGTTTTTAAAATTTGGTCAACATTTGATATGGCCATATGTATATCAGAGGAAATTATTATGCATACTGGATTCATATTTACATAAGTGACAGGTATATTAAAAATATATGGATGTTTGCCTATTGCTATGTAGTGTATGTTGGTCAATGCAAAATTTCTATGTATGTAGAAATAGTTTAACATTCTGCTTCCTTCAATTCTTTAATATTTATATTCTTATAATGATATGTGCTTTTAAAACTGCTTAATGTTTTATGTTTGGCAATAATCTTTTTATTCATTGTTTCTCCTCAAAATAGTTTTATTTATTATTGACATTTTAAATGGATTTTAAATTATAATTCATGATTATATATGCTGAATTTTAATTTAAATTTGGTTATCTTTCTTTTAAGTAGTAATTTGCAAAATGATATCCATTTAGCAAACTAGATTTTATGTGCCAACACATCTCTTTATTTATCCCTATTCCTTAGGGGGAATGTGTGTGTGTGTGGGGGGGGGGTTGGTCACCATAATCACTTTACCAGCTCTAGAAAAATCAATGAAATTTTTATTACAAACCGTGAGACTAGTGAGACTAATGAATTCTCCCATGTTATTACAACATTTATAAAAACTACTTGGATTTTGTTCTTTCTAGTGATAATTTAATAGTTAATGTCTTCATGGACTGGGCTTAACTTATACAAAGCAATTCTGAATATTTCAGTGATTAGATATGACTATTGAAAGAAATGGTAAAAAGAGAGAGAATGTAGTTCAAGAACAGCAAAATAAAGGCCTTTATAATCAGAGTCCAGGATGAACTGGAGAAGGCCAACATAATGTAGCAGAAACAGAGCTGGGGGTTTCATTGTCACAAAGTGGAAGCACAAGAGCTGCTGTAACTATTCTCACCATCCCAGAGAGTCAAGCCTTTCTGAGACGTCTCATGGACTGTGTGGCTCTTGCTGTTCATTTCATAACCCAGTCTAGAAAACTGGCTAGGTCAAAAGGCAGCCACCAATCCACAAACTCCTGAAAAACATTAGAGAAGAGTCAAGGTTAAGAAAAATATTTTAGATTTTTCAAAGCAAATGAAAATAATGAACGTAAGGGATTAAAGAGAATTAATTTCATAAAATATATGTAGTTTAAAAATCTAGGTTGAAGAGATGTTTGTTCAATTATCAAAGAACAAGATAATTTTTGAAATAATGGTGAAGCTGATATCAAAACATAAGACAAGTAGTTAATCCTGACCCCTCCTCACCACAAAGGGGAAAGCAATGGCAAATGTTCATGAGAAAGAAGTCTACAGGCATGGAAGTCAGAAAAGAGAAGAGGAATTGAAGGATTTAAAAAAAAAGGCATTGGAATTACTGTCAGTATCTAAGAATGCCTGTGAAATCTTACTTCACAGAATGGGAGACAGCTCAGAGAAGAAAATGCTTACTTTGAAAGCATACGAAACTGAATTTGATCCCAAGAACTCATGTAAAACAAAACAAAAACAATGGTATGCACTTGTAATTCTAGTAAAGGGGAGACAAAAAGAGATGGGACCCTGGGCCAGCCAGTCTAGCCATTTAGTAAGTCCTATTCCGTCCAATGTGAAATGCTGTCTCAACAAAGGTGGTTCTTGAGAATTATATTCAGAGTGTTCTGTGACCTTCTCATGCATGCAATTATATACACAACTGCAGCCACAGAGACAGACACACAGGTGTGCACCAACGTATGCATGCGTGTACACACAGAGAGAGAAAAAAGAGAGCAAGAGAGAAACAGAGAGACCACACAGGGACATAAATACACACACACACACACACACACACACACACACAGACAGTCAGAAAGACTAATGAAGCAAGTCACAGAGACAGACACAGAGAGATAAATACACAGAGCGACAGACACACACACACACACAGAGAAAGAGAGAGAGAGAGAGAGAGAGGGAGAGGGAGACAGAGAGAGAGAGAATGAATCTGTCAACCTAGCTTGGGTGAGGCATTACTAAAAATAGCCAAACACTTGAATAAAACCAAATTCCTTCATCATCACTTTGGGAGTCATTTGAGCATGGGATGGTATAAAAACTTGTTGTGGGAAATATTTAAAAAGAAGGAAATGTTGCATGTTCCTGTGTTATTCCATTGTTCTCTCATCCCCTCTGGCTGGCCAGCCAAGCACTGGTGAGCAATGTCTGACCTGCTTTCATCTCATGGACTCTGACTCAGAGCTCCATGATCGCTCTATTCAGCTTGCTATGTTCTCACTGGCAGGTTGCTACCACGCCAGCCCCAAGCTTATTACCCCTATGGCCACTGTGGTGCACATCAGGCAAACCCACACTTTGCCACTGTACCTTTTCTCTCTGGAACCCAGATGAGTCACCACAAGAAGGAAAACACAAGACATACTTAACTCAGAAACTATAGTAACTCAGCTGGGCAGTGGTGGTGCACGCCTTTAATCCCAGCACTTGGAAGGCAGAGGCAGGTGGATTTTGGAGTTCGAGGCCATCCTGGTCTATGGAGTGAATTCCAGGACAGCCAGTGCTACACAGAGAAACCCTGTCTCAAAAAACCAAATCTCTGGTTGCAACAACTAAAACCTAATCTTGTAAACCTTATCAAAGTCTGATTCCTCTGGTGCGAATCCTTGTGGATCTGCCATACCAAGAGACTCTAGTAGCTACATCTTACCTACATGCTGTCTCCATTCCAAAAGATGCGCACTCTCTCTCCTGCTACTTCTCTTCTTCTCTCTGACCTGGAAGTCCCCCTATGCGCCCAGTGATTGGCTCCTTTGTTCATTAGGGGATTGGTTCACAAGAAGTCACAGGTACAACTCACTCCTTGTCTGGATCCCCTCCCAAGAGGGCAGAATTAGCATCCAAATGCAAACAGCCCCAGGACTATCCACAACAAACTTGAGTATAGATCTTATAGAAAATAAAAATGAAATAGTTGGCAAGTAGCACTGAATAGCAAGGAGCCAACTGATTGAAAAATGAATTTTCCATTTGTAAACATTATATGCAGTGATCTCAAAACATGTAACTAGAAGACAAGTATCACCCAACACCACCATCATCAACAAACTATCTCACCTAGGTTGAGTCCACAAGTCCCAAGTTTGCAGCTGTACTTCTGCAGAGAATGGTGAAAGTGGCTCAGTCTTGGAGAATTACCACAGCATTCATGGATTTGGCTCTACATAGATTCTAGTATCCCTGTATAGAAATCCTCCTGCTCCATATTTCTCTTCATCTCCATCAACCAACCACTAACCAACAAGAGTAAGATTCACAGATGGAAGAAATTAAGATTTAATTAATAGTTTCAAAGTTAGTTTATGTGTGTGGGAGAGACTTGTACAAAGAGTTTAGTGTCAAAAAATTTCATTCGGGGTAAATCCAAAACAAAAGAAAAAACCAATATTAGATAATCTGAATAGAAAACTTAAAGAGAAGAGAAATATGTTTAATGTATGTAAGAGTTGTTAACTGGAATTAGTTTGTGGTAATCAGTTGGTGATATCTCAGCAAGAATGCTTGGCAGTGCAGTAACCTAGCATGCTCTTCACAGGGCATCTTCTTACCTTGGATAGGCAATATTATGGCCACTCCCATATTTAACCATACAATACAGGTTTGCTAAGAGGTAGCTCTTTTGGATTCACAAGTGAAGCAGAGAAATTTTGCTGAAATGTTCTACAGCCCATGAAGTGCTTGAAGATAGGAGAAGACAGAGATACTGTTTTCTGTTTGTCTATAGGAATTTATGTTCTAGAGAAGTTTGGTTATATTTCAACAGAAAGGAGTCTTGAATGGTAGATTATTACAGTAGGAACAAATTATAAAGTAGGAAGACATTTAAATAATGGGGCAAATTTATTCAACTAATCCTGCCTAAGAAATAGTGTAGTATTTGAAGCAGGTTCATACTTGGAAATGAGCAAGTTTCTTAGTTTTATTTTCTGATTAGGACAGAGTAATAGTTAACCCCTTACAAGAATCACAATATGACTTTATAAGAGCTTCAGTAATGATAAAAAGGAAATGAACATTATAGAAATTGGAAATTTAATGTACATCAAGGATATTGCTGCATTGGAGGGGAGTCTGTCTCTGATTTTGTTATCTGCCACTGGATACCCTTCCCCTAGCTGAATTGCTTGGATGGGCCTCAGTGAGAGAGGATGCTCTTTGTCCTGCTGCAACTGCATGTCCCAGGGTAAGGTGGTACTGAAGGGGGTTTCCCATTTTCTGAAGATAAAGCAAGAGTAATAAATAGGGGATGAATTTGTAAAGGTAAGACTGGAAGGAGGGGAAGGAGGGGGCTGCAATCAGGATGTCAAATGAATTGATAAATTAATTAGTCACAAAATCTTGCTGACTATCATTATTGCCATATGTTAAGAGAGTGATGTTTGTGGACAAGCATAAATGGACAAGGTGTTACCCACTATGGTGGCATTGTCTTCTTATTTGGGTGGTTATTGTATGCTTTTTGTAGTTCTAGTTTCTGAAGTAATTTATATTGACATTTAAACAAAACAATTTACAAATTAATCAATGCATCCTAGGCTAGGTTTAGGCAGACAGTGTAACACTTCATTCTTGTTTGGCTGTTCTGCTGTAAAAAGAACAAAGGTAGGACATTCCCCTAAACATTCCACCTGCTAGTCTCCTCTTCCACAAAGTTGCTGTGAATCTGAACCATATCCATATGCTGTCAAATGTAATGTGATCTTGTCTCATATTGGAGTTAAAACATTGAAGAGCTTTTCTCAAATCTGCAAGCAACCCTAGGATTTGATACCATAAAAATCATGGATGGACTTGGCAAAAATAGTTATAGAGGTAGATGGAATTAGAGGCATGCAGACATTTGCACAAATTCTGAAAGCATTTTACTGTGAAAAAGAGCAGAGAAATTGTCAGTAACAATTTGGGAAAGAAATCAAGAAATTTTATTTCTTAACAAAAATAGAAATACATGTTTTAACTGACAGAAAAGATCCAGTAGGGAAGATACAATGAAGAGTACTATAGAAGAGAAGAAGCCCTGCTCTTGAACAGAAGCAGAGGCAATCCTGGTAAGGCCATGCCAGCTGAGGTCTCAGCCTTCAGAACACTGATCTACTGCCAAAGAAGGGAGAGACCCTTACTTCGTGAACACTCACTTATTTAACGATGAGCTTGGTTTTTGTTTTTAAAATACAATTTAACTACATAAGACACTGAAGTGTCCAATGATAAATTTCAGTGATTAAATTTGGTACCAATGCTACCAATTACAGCTAAGGGATCTGAAATGAAAGTGGAGTTGTCAGTGAAAAGCGGTAGAACATTGTCATGTTTTGAGAAAGAAATCGTCCAATGGGGTGTGAACACCAGGCTCTTTCTTGAGTGGTAGGACACATTGGAGTGCTGCTTCCAGGTCACTTTGACTACAGACAGGAGTTTGAATCAAACTAGTCAGTCATCTGCTTATGTACCTAAGCATTTGTTGGATTAGTCTTTTGTTTGCTACTGCTAGTGTCATAAAGCCAAAGTTGGTAGTAACAGAGATCTTATTTTTATCAAAGTTAGAATTATTAAGTATGTGAGCTTCTATAGAAAAGCTTGCAGATCCTTGCTTAATTTTTTTGATTCAATTGAAGCAGTCTCCTAAATTTTTAGATGAAAATAAAAATGGTTCCATTAAATGTGTAGGTTTTTTAAATTAAGAATAAAAATAATATACTTTATTACTTATATGAATGTATGCACTCACATATGTTTGTGTGCACTTCATGTGTGGAGGAGCTAGGCAGGACAGAAGAGAAAATCAGATAACCTAGAGTTACAACCACCATGTGTGTTCTGGAAACTGAACACAGGTCCTTTGTACAAGCAGCCAATGCTCTTAATCTCTGAGTCTTCTTTCTGCCCTTAATTCAACATTTTGTTTAAAATGAAACATTAAGATAATTTGGAAGGACGGAATGTATTGTTTCCACTTTAGTTCCTTTAAGTTTGACTGCAGTGGTTTATTATCTTAGTGTTGGTAAATGATAAGAACAAGCCATGTTAGTCATAGTGATTATATGCATCTCAGGGTGCATTTCCGTGCTTTTGTGTGCTTTGTTTTAAGTTTCTTTGATTTAGCTTTTATTTGCTTTGGTGACTTGGCACTGATTTGAATTGGCTGGAATAAAGTTTTGGGCACTAAATAAAAGTTTCCAGATGGTGGTGTAGCAAGGAATAATGACACATTATTGTTTCTTTAGTTTTCTTCTTTGTTTTTATTTAATAGACTTTTTTCAGAGCAATTTTCTGTTTAGAGGGAATGGCAGCAGAAAGTACAGAGTTCCCCAAGAGCTCTGGTGCTGCAGATTCAGACATTCCTCCACAATCAAGTCCTAATGAATGTGGAGGTAGAATCGTTCCCCTCACAGACCTGAACCACCACAGCACATCATTACACCAAAGCATGTAGGTGACTCTGTGGTTTGTTCTTGCTGCTGCACACACTATTGTGAGAGCATACTAGCACACCATTGTCTTTAACATCCTGCACAGTATATCACTGCACCAAAGCCCCTGTACCGGCCAATTCCCCTACCTCACAGCATCCCCTGCCATGGATAGGCAGTTTTAGTTTTCTTTTCATGCGTTTTCATTTTCCAGACAATCATGCACTTAGAATCAAACACTACATAACCTTTTCAGATAATTTTTTGTTTTTTCTCCATGTATTTAAGTTCATCTATGTCTTTACATGGTTTAAGAACTCATTTCATTTCATGTGCTTATGTATGTATGCTCGGGTGTGGGGCTCTATGCATGTGTGCATGGGTTCATGCACAAGTGTGCATGTGAAAGCAGAGGCCAGAGAATATCTCACTGTATCTTCTCAGATGCTGTCACCATTTTCTTTTCGGAGACTATCTCTCCCTGGACATGGGCTAGGCTGGCTAGTCAGCAAATGCAGAGATCATCTGCCTGTCTTCAGTTCCCAGCACTGGAATTACTTACTCCATGGACTTTTAAAACTTGGTCTCTGAAGATTGAAGTCAGGTCAAAGATATGTGTTCAGAAACAAAGTGGAGTTTGATTCACTTTAGAGATGAAGGATATTACTTTTACTAAACATACCACAATTGATAAATACACCCAAGAAAATACATCTTCATTGATTTAAGTTTGAACAAAGGTTCTGGTTTTACTTCTGTAATTACATCTACTCTGACTTTCTTTTTGTGTGACCTTAAGAGATTCTGTCTTTGAGGAATTTGTGCATTCCTTCCAGGTTATCAAATTCATTAGCATAGAGCTTCAAGTACCTGCTTGCTACTCGGCATATATATGTAAATATCTGCAATGTAAATGATGTGCATATAATGTATATGTGTAATATATGTGTGTACAGGTCAATGTATATGAGTACAGGTATGCCCATGCCAAGATGTGTGTTTGGAGACCAGAAGACAACCATGAGGGTCATTCTTTCCTGCTGAAAACACTTCACTTTCTTGTTCACTCCTTCGTATGTGAAGTAGATTGCCTATGAACTTGTAGAGATTATTTTGTCTTCATGTCCCATCTTTCTGCAGGAACATTGGGAGTGCTGGGGTGCGGGGTGTCTGGGTTTACATTCTGGGCATGCAAACTAAGGTCCTAGTTTAAGGTGCTTGTACTGTAAATGGTTTGCCCACTGGGGCATTCCTATAGCTCTTTTTGTCCTTTTGATGCCTAGAAATGATTCTCCTTTTTTTATTTATAACACTAATAATTTGTTCCTTCCCCGGGGTTTTCAGGTAGTCCGTCTAAACAGTTTACCACCTTTCCACACAACACACTTTTGCTTCACTGCTTTTCATCCTGATTTTTTGTGTTTGAATTCATCAATTTCTGTCCAGTTTTTATTATATATTTTACTATTCAATTTTGGTTGAGTTTGTTGTTCTTTCTTCAGTTTCTAAGATAGAATATTACATTATTTTATTATTTTCTAATACTACTAAATGTACTTCTAAGTACTGCTAATACCAAAGTTGAACATTTTGACAATTAGGATTTCATTTGTATTTATTTCAGTTATTTTAAATTCTTTTGCAGTTTTTTAGTGAATGTGATGTTTAGAAATATGCTTTTCCATCTCAAAATATTTGGGGCTTTCCAGCTACCATTTTGCTATTGATTTCTCCTCTAAAACCACAGCACAGGACACACTCTACTGGATATAAATTTCTCTTTCTTCAAATATTATGGAGGGCATTGTGACAAACACAACTTCATCTTTGAAAGTTGCTCATTGTGTGGAGTGATAAAGTTCATTTGCCTGATGGCTGAGGTCCTTCTTTAAAATGTAAAAATGAAAATATGAGTGGGAACTGAAGAGCCTTCACACACTTTTAAGCAAGCTGTTTATCTCTTCCATCTGCTGTATGGCCAGATGAAGACAGGATAAGGTGCTTTCTGCCTGACTAGTACCCAGCTTCCATGTCTGAGAAAAGCTATTGTAGCAATGACTTTGAAGACGAATCACTCGATCCTAGAGAACAGGAGATGTTCAAGGCTTGATTTGAATAGACCTTGTTATTATAATAATTGACTCACCCTAAAAACAAAGAAACTTCTACTCTGAGGCAATAATGATTTTTCTGTGCTTAGGTGTAGATGTCTTCAGTGAATCATCAGCTATTGAAAATGGAGTTCTGTCAGAGATCATTAGGTTTCCTTTGGCTGAATTGGGGGTGAGGATTTGTCAGTTACTCAGTCAGCAAGCTCTCTTTAGAGAGCTTTTCCATTAGCTGCTAGTGCCAACAATGGAAAGGCAAGTGCCATTTTTTAATGCACTGTTTATTTAGAAAAGTAAACTTGTCAGTTACGCATGTAGATGGCATAATTAACCATTCAGCATGTAATGATTCAGCAAATGAGTCAGACCCATAGCACAATGATCTATTCCCTATCCAGACATGAAAAGTTCTTAAGTACACTATGAATAGTCACAGTTGTCATCCCAGACTCCACCTTCAAACTTTGAATGACTCCTACATTCCTCCAACATTTGAGAACATAGTTTATAGAACGACTTCTCTCAAAAGTATTCACTATTAACCCCTAAAAATACTGTTTTGAAAATCAAATGACATCTCTAAATTTTGTTTAATATATAAAATAAAAATGTGCTTTTATGGAATAGTTTATATGCTACTATCTAAGTTGCATCTTGTTTAACTATGGAGGATTCAGTAAAAGGTTTTGGATTCATCATATCTATGTTGCTTAGAGGTGTCTATGCTTACATGGTTTCTCCTTCTTGGTCTCTGAGTTTCAAGGCTATCAAGAATATAAGGGCTGGGGAGTGGTGGCGTATGACTTTAATCCCAGCACTTGGGAGGCAGAGGCAGGTGGATTTCTAAGTTCAAGGCCAGTTTAGTCTACAGAGTGAGTTCCAGAACAGCCAGGGCTACACAGAGAAACCCTGTCTCGGAAAAAAAAAAAAAATAAGAGCACTCTTATCAATCATGAAAAAATATAAACTGGTTAAAGGGCGTTAACTTTAACATTATCTACTCTGTGGTTTGAATGATAATGGTCCCCATAGACTCATATATTTGAATACTTGGTCCCCAGTTGGGAAGGATTAGGAGGTGTGGACTTGATGGAAGATGTATGTCATTGGGGTGAGATTTAAGGTTTTAAAGGACTCATACTATTTCCAGTTTTATTTATCTCTTATTTGTGGATCAAGGTATACATTCTCAGTCAAGGTTCTAAGACCATCCCCACTTGTCTGTCTGCCTGCTGCTATGCTCCTTGCCATGATGGTCATGGACTCTAACACTATGGAGCTGTAAGCCCCAAATTATTTTTTTTTACAAGTTGTATTGTTCATGGTTTCCTAACACAGCAACAGATAATTAACTAGGGCATCTATGAAACATTACTGGGTGTCTAGAACCACAAACGATAGTGGTTCTAAGATCCATTGTTGTATAAGTCCTCATGCCATTGTGCAAGTAAATATATGTATGACAGAAGAGATGTCATCTAAGATGTTTTTATGTGCTGCTAAGGAGGTGAAGTCCAGAATGTTGTATTAGGTTAATAGTAAAGCAAGGTTTTAAAGACTAGCGTTAATATATGCTATCTTATAAAAGTATTCACATTAATATATATTCTTATATATGTGAAAATATATCTATACACAACCATATAATACATATGTAAATGCTTATATGTTTGTGTGCATATATAAAACATGATCATAAAATGTGAAAATACTTGTGAATTGGGACTAAAAGTCAAGAAGACATGTCATATTTAAAGTCATTAGATTTTATTTTTCAGTGTAGGTTTATCAGTTTTTAAACAAATTACTTTACTTCATCAGATCTCAGATTATGTTTATTCTTGATTCTATCAGACAGTAGCTACAGAAGGACCTCAATGAACTGTTCTTTCTGCTCTACACCACATGATTCATGGGAGATCCCAAGGTACTTAAATTAAATTACTAACATTTAATTGACAATAAATTATAAATTTAAATTATTTCAAGTAACTTTCAGGTTGTATATAATTCTAAATAAATGTAATACTTAATCATCATTTAGAATTAAAACCACTGGAAAATTTCATTTTTAACATATGAATATTAGCAATTGATTATATGTGTTTATATATTCAGTATTTTAAGATCCTGGTGGATATTCAAATTGTCACAATGTTCTGGAGATCATCTGGTGAGATTTTTAAATGTTATCTATATAACCGTTCCCAATCCAAGTTGAAACTGCACACAAAAACTTACTTATATAAGTTCTGGCTATATTTCATTAGAAACAAATTATTAGTTAAATTATATCCTTAGAATAAGAAGGAGACTGAAGAAAAAAATTTTAGAGAATATTTAATGTGTTAGATAAAACGGATCAGAGATAAAATGCCCACATAAAAACAGAAAATAGTTTCCTATATATTTACATTAGAATTGGGATTTCAAAATTTAAAATATTATAAAATTTATATAGATTTAATATGATACATATCAATATATACCTATCTCTCTCTCTCTCTCTCTCTCTCTCTCTCTATATATATATATATATATATGGTATGCATACTTACACAACATACACCTTAGTAAGCAAAATACAAAGTTTGTACTATGTATGCACTAACTAAAAGAATGAATTGAAATCAAGTTTTCAGGGTGACTGGGTTGGACTACTTTGCTTTTCTCTTGTGATTACTAGTGTAACATAGATACCTTGAACCTATACACAATTCATGACTGCACTACCTTTGCTATTGTAACTTTGACCCTAACAACAGTGTTCCCTAGTATCGAATCCTCTCCACTTGGCTTGCACACATTTCCCTGTTGTTTCATCCATTTTCAAGGTTTTATATTTCCTCTTGCTCTGAACTATACCCTCCCAGCTATATTCTTTCTCTCTTTGCTCTGGAGGCCTCATACTCAGGAATGCAAAGAGCAAGGTCAATCAGCTGATGGTCTCTGACTAGATGGGCTCATTTTCTGACTCTCTCTGTGTTTGTGAATTCTGCTGGCATGTTTGGAATAATCACTCCAACTCTGCCTTCCTCTTCTCTCTTGCACTTTTACCCCCTCCTCGACTAATGGGCCTAAGGATTTTTTCTTACTCCACTTCAACATCGGTCTGCCCTTTGTGTTTCAAGCGTGTGTTTGTAGCACACTAAACAGAAAACTGTATTTCAATGTCATCATTTGGAGCAGAAAAATTTCTTTGAAGGAAAAAATGTCTTTAATACTTTATATTTTGAGAATAACTGCTCTATTTGCACACTTCCTTCCTGAGTAACTTTCTTGTCCCCCAACCCCACGTCTATAAATTCAGTAAAAGTTGTGTGATGGCTATTTTTAAGTCTCATCTTGACACAAATGAGCATTATCTGGGAATACCTTCAATTGAAAAATTATTCAAATTAGGTTGCCTATGGGTATAAGTGGGAGATTTCCTTGATTGATATTTTATGCAGGAAGATTCAGTCCACTGTGGGCAGCAACATTTTGAAAGCAGGATGTCATCATCTATATTGGAATGGAGAAAAGAGCATGATATCAGAGCTAGACAAGTATGCAACATTCATTTGTCTCTGCCTTAGACTATGGCTGTGATGTCATTAGCTGCTTAAGTTCCCACGTTGGTTTCCTAGAAATGATGAACTGTCACTTGAAATTATGAACCAAATAATCTCTTCAGTCTTATGTTATTATTGTTTTTAAAGCTATTTAAAAGATGTATTTATTTTTATTTTTGTGTGTTTGAGTGTTTTAACTGCATGTATGATTGTGCCCCCATATGTGTGCAGTGTCTTTGGAGGCCAGAAGAGGCGCTAGATCCCTAGAGCTGTAGGTAGTGGATGGTCATTACCGTGTGGGTTCTTCTGTCTTCTGGAGCAGTTGCTGCTGTTAACCATTGAAGTGTTTCTCCAGGCTCCTGTGTTTGTTTTGTATCAAGGGGTTTAATCAGAACAACAGAAACTAATTAGAACATGTTCGGAAACCTACGAGAAAGATAATTTAACACCTTCTTATACTATTAGAATAAACAATATGTGGAATTAATTAAATAGGTCAATTAAACAAGAAAAAAAGTCCTGTGATGTATAGTTAATTGAAATTGAAATTTTCATTGGACCCTTCTAGTTTTTCCAAATATTTATGAATGAACATGTGTGGTTGTATGTGCATTATGTTTGTTTTACCTATTGCCAAAATATTTTATCCTCTTATTCTCTTTAGTAGATGTGAGAGTAAAACAATTGATCCATTTGTAACCTTATAGATCACTTTTCCTGAAATTTTGGGTATCATTTATTCAGAGATACTTCTAGAAAATGAAGTCTCATAATTTCTTAAATATTTAGTATAATTCAGGTAACTAGCATTTCTTTCAATTGACTTTTCATGGTATCCTTTTAGCTCAATATAGAAAGCAATTTATACTAAACAATATTATACCCATCTAGGTCTCTTAGTTACTTATTTTAGAAAAAGTAACAGAGGACATAGTACTTACTGATTATCTGATTCAGTTTTGCAGCTATTCTGAGCACTTTGTGTGTAAGCTCTACTTAATTCTCATGGCATGTATATTACTATAACACTCCTTCTTCTGGCAATGAAACTCTAAGGGGTCCAAACTTTGCTAGAAGCAGTCAAGCCTGATACACACCTGATGCTAGCTTGACTTTGCAGCCTCTTGTCAGTCTCCCTGCTCATTCTACATTCTTGACAGTGTATAGTCAATGGACATTCCACTGCGCATGAGCTATGTTGAAGATTATCCTGTCTGTTCTCGTTAACCACCTGTAGCAAGAGGTATATAGCCATTTCCACAAAGAGAGAGCTGGACTTATAATATTTCCTTTAATTTACTCTTTGCATTATTTATTTGACTTATTTCTACAACAGAATACATGACAAAAGAATATTAAAGAAGGAAGGGACATCCAGGCTTACACTTCAAGGTCTACAGTACATGCTGGAAAGAGGGATGGTGACATAGGTAGGAGGTGACCAATCACATTGCAACCATAGTGGGGAAGCAGGCAAGTTTGCCTGTGCTCAGCTTTCTCCTTACTCACTCCAGTCCCTAAGTCCTGTAAATGAATGGCAATTCCTACATTTAGGGTGAGTCTTCCACAACAGTTGATTTCTATGCTATCTCACAAATATGCCCAGTGATTTGTTCCCATTATGATTCTAAATTAATAATTAATTATCAAATATATTATCAGTTTTCTTACATTTAAGATTTACAAAACCTGTTCTGCAAAATATTCACACCTAGGTATTCTTCCTACAGCTCCCTTCCCAGAACAATAACCTGTTTCTAAACAGGAAATGTCTCAGACAAACAGTTCAGCTCAGTCATCACTCACATTGGGAGCCATAAGAACATGTATCTCTAGATATATGTGAGTTATCATAAGATAAGCAAAACCTAGTGTTATCTTTTAAGGATTTCTTAATGAAGATTTTGCAGCTGAAAATACTTTTGATAAATAATTAAACCTTGCATTTAACACAATCCTTGATGGTGAAATTTAGTAGATGAATTAAATTAACTACTAAAAATATAGCGAATGTCTGTATAAGTGAATTTGTTATACTTTAAATTTAACCCAGGAACTTTAAGACCTCTTGATTTCTCCCTTTAGCCCTGAGGGACACATTTCCACAATTTCAATGGATAACTGAATCTTACATCCTCTAACCACATCACGTTTCCTTTATGAACATAGACACAAGAAAGTTAAGTGGATAAATTAGGCACACTAAGTAATGAACAACAGTAACTGTACTGTAATAACCGAAGAACTCAGTGACTTAAACATGTGATTTTTCTCATTCATCCTTTAGCCACTTTGACCTTTTCACCTGAAGCATTTTATTATATCTCTCCTGTGTACCATAATTGCCAGAATTTCTTCCTCAGTGCTTTGGGGACACAACTAAGTAGTACTAGTTAAATATAAGGATTATTGGAACATGTAACATAGTCATCACTTGGTCACAGCTGACTCCTAATTGTCATAGGAGGATAGGCAGGCAGGACAGCATGCAGTACATATGAGGTAAAGTAGGATGGACTGAAGTGAGATTGCAGTACACAACTCAGAGCACTGCAATTGATAGAGCTTATCAATTATTTCTAGAATTTTCCACTTATTATTCTCCAACAAAGCCTGATTTTAGGTGACTGAAGCTATGGAGAAGCTGGTGTGAGTACTGAGGTCTAATCCCTCATTTAGTTAAACTTATGAAATCATTTATTCAAAGGTACACATCTGTGGGATAAATAGTTTAAACTTATTGGGCATTCCATTCAAAAGCTTACAAAATATTTCTACCATTATATTGATCTTTCAGTTGTTAATCTAGCCTTCCAACAGCTGAGACTCTCTCTTCCTTTGTGTGCATTATTTTGTTTTTCAAACATTTGATATAATTTTAATATAGAAATGATATATAAATCGTAATTGTGCTATGAAGTACATTTTCAAAAAGTAGACACATTCAATACCCATCACAGTTTCCTTTGGTATCTCTGACTGGTTATGGTTATGGTTAGGGGTAGGGTTAGAGGTTAAGGTAGGGTTAGTGTCTCTGATGTTGACATCTTGAGAATTGCTCCCCTTGAGAAGACCGTCTTCACAGTGTAGCTAATTCCTAGACTGATAATGTTCCAGCTGAAGACACATGATTCCTATTTTCTCTCAGCTTTGATGTATTTGCAGCATCTCTTGTCTCTGGGTATGTTTTTTATTTTTCACTCTGTTCTGCAGAAGCTATGCCCACTGCTCACAGTGTTCTGTATCCTGGATATGAAGAGGACTTTCTATCCTCAAGTAGTCTCCCACCTGGTCAACTTGGCAAAGCTTATTTGTGGGCTGAGTATGTGTCTATACAAAGACCACAAAATTTCAAAATATGTCCAGTTTATGCAATTTCTAGATGCTTTTATTTTCTCAACTCAAATTGGTAATTATGATTAATGAGAATTAAAACCCATTTAAATGTATAATTATGAATCTGAACAGGATTTTACAATGTATTGGTCTTACAAAATTTTAGGCTATATCTCTTAGATTAAGTAAGATTTTTGAGGATATATATATACATATATATAGATATATGTATATATATATTGAGGATTTTGAATATATATATATATATATATATATATAGAGAGAGAGAGAGAGAGAGAGGGGATTTTGAATATATATATATCACTTATAAATAAAATGCTACTCAGAGGAATTAAGACTCAATAGAAGCTCCTTTCTATGTGGTAACCTAGCAATCTGACTACTGTAATCTCCTTTGAGATTAGTTTTAAAAGGGCAGGGGTAGATTAGAGTTAGAGTCAGTTTTTCAGATTTGGATTATGGACAGTGCTTGGAACCACTTTGTGCTGGGGAATAATGGACCCTTAGAGGGTGCAGACTTTATAATTAAGGGGAAAGTTGAAGAATTGAGTGCTTGAAAGATGGGACTGGAAAATCAGAGATAGTACAAACAAATCTTAAGTGATGCCATGTGCAGATGAGTCAGGAATTGTGGGAAGTTTGGGATGCCAGGCTCCTCAGCTGCAGGAAGAATGTGGGAGGAGGCTGCTTCAGCTCATTGGTGACAACTGGAAATTCGAGCTGTGGGAGAAGTCAAGGGGGAAAAATGTGAGCACAGGGAGCAAAGCTGAGCAGGAGCTAGAATCTGCAAGTATCCTTCCATCAGACTTTTTCAGGAGCCATTCTGAAAACTTCTCAGAAAATAGTGATCTCAACTTTCTTTTATCCTTTAAATTATGTGAATATAAACCAACGGTACCTCACAAGCATACGAGGAGAGGACTTCTAAAATTATAGTTAGGTAGCATTGTCTACACAAACAATCCCATTATATCCTAGTTCTTAGGTAACATGGCCTGAAATTGGCAAACATTATTTCTGCTTAGAAGCCAGTAGACTGAGCTAACTATAGGAGCTTATCTAACTTTAAGGACCTCACAAATATGGAAAAGTACATGAACATTCATTAACTGATGGTTAAATGCCTCTAAAATATTCATTTTGTTAGGCTAAAATGTTTATAGACCTCAGGACACAAAAATTAGTACAAAGGATCAACTTGAACTCTAAACAAAAGATTTCAATTGCAGTTGTTTTGATAAAAGTTTCATATTAATATTAAAACTCTCTGTCATTTCATCTTGTCTGAAAAACTAAAAGCCCTATTTTTCAATTGAAGTTGTTTCATGGTATTCTTCAACTCTTTGGCCTATCTAATGGTTTCCATGGTTGATTTTCAGTATGAGAATCATTAGTTTTCAACACTTACCTTTCCTAACTGCAACATCTATTAGCCCTGAGAGTTTCAACTGTTTCCTTGGTCAATATACAGGAGGGAAAAAAAGAAATAAATTAGAAAATTTGAGAAATTTTGCAAATTAGGAAAGTAATAATTTATTTCTTTGTGTATTCTTTTGGTAAATTTGGTAGTTATGTTACCAACAATATAAATATGAACATTTAAGAATATATATTTTTACTGGAAATATAGGTTATTTTATGCTGGTGATCATTCTCAGTATTGTAGAGAGTGTAGTGTGGCCAGTAATCAATTCTATTTTTAAGGGCTGTCTTGCAAGAGAGGTAATAGGAAGACAATACAAGCAGTAGCAATGATTGAAAACAAGAACCAAGGCTTTCTATTAAAGAGAAAAAAGGGAGAGGGAGAGAGAGAGAGACAGAGGGAGAGAGAGAAAGAGAGAGAGACAGAGAGAGACAGAGAAAGAGACAGAGACCCAGAAGAAGGACGTTTGATCTATAATGCTTCAGAAAGCCATTACCAGATACAAGGAGCTAAATTATTTCTTTCAAATAATTTGAAAGGCTTTTGTTCCTTCAAAGCTCAGGATATCCTGCGAAAGAGGAGGGAACTAAAGTAAGATCCAGAGGTTATAGAGGACCCAAGAAGAACACAGCCTTCTGAATCAGCAAAGCAGGATGCCTAAGGGCTCACAGAGACTGAAACAACAAGCATAGTGCCTTTGAGTCTATATTATGGCTACTGGCCTAGTATTTTTTATGGGGATCTTGAGCATGAGAACAGGTTGGGCTCAGGCTTTTGTGCCTGCTTCTGGAACTCTTCTGCTGTTGGGTTGCCATATCCAATTTTGATATGACAGTTTTAGCTTCATCTTCTTTGGTCACGTGTGTCATCTCTTAGAAGCCTGTGCTTTTCTATTGAGACACAGAAAAGGCATGACTGTGGATGTGAGGGCTGGTGGTGAGGAACTGAGAGAGAGGGCAACTCTAACCAAGATGTATTGTACGAGAAAATGGATGGAGGGCTGGTGAGAAGGAGCTGAGTGGGAGTGGAAACTCTAACCAGGATGTATTGTGTGAGAAAAGAATCTATTTTAAATAAATGAAAGGCAGGGTTTATTTTGGCTCATGGTTTCAGAAGATTAAGCCCAGGGTATATTAGATGCTCAAACCATGGCAGCTGGGAAGGATAGAAATGGAGAATCCTAGTATCTTTTCCAGGACATGTATCCAGTGATGCGACTTCTTTCTACAGGGCTCTGTTTCAATTAAATCATTCAACAAGTTAATTAAAATTAAAGAAGTAGAGGCCATAAATTTGAGATGGAAGTACATGGGAAATGAATGCAAAAATAATGTAATTGTATTTTAATTTCAAAAAATAAAAATAATATTTTTTAAAAGTTTATAAAACTTTCCAATAGCACCACAGGCTGGAGCCTATCCTTTTGCACATGTGACCCTGGAGAGCAATTACAGAGACTAGATGAAAGGTCAACATTGTTAAGTAACACAAATAGCGAAATATTAAAGTTCATGAACGACTTCTCCTGATGAATGCTCGAATATGATAGTATGTCCATGTGGTTTTCCAAATTTCTCAAATCATTGCAGTTACTGTGACCACATGACTGATTCTGTCCAATGGGATACAGACAAAATGATGAGTGTTATTTTATTTTTCTAAGGTGTGTGTGTGTGTGTGTGTGTGTGTGTGTGAGAGAGAGAGAGAGAGAGAGAGAGAGAAACAGACATAGAGAAACAGAGAGAGACAGAGAGACAGAGACAGAGACAGACAGACTGACAGAGAGACAGAGAGAGAAAGAGACAGAGATAGAGATAGAGATAGAGACAAAGACAGTAAGACAGAGAGGTGGAGACACAGAAAATCTAGGCAAGCTTTTTTTTTCAAATCTGTTACCAAATCAATGAAAAAGAAACAAAGTACTACAAGGTATTGAATTCTATCTGAAAGAAAAATTTACTAAGTTACAACACTAAATGAGTGTTTCTTACAAGAATTACTTCTTTTGTTTATTAAAAAATAAAGAAATATGAAAATATATTTCTTTAAGCTTTGATATAATACCCAAGTTAAGGTAATTTGATAATTTATAACAAATAAAGTACTGTTAACTATACAGAAATTTAACCCTGCCGTTATACCAAATAAATAACTGAAGTTAGCTGAAAAACATGTGGAATTAGCCCTGGCTGTCCTGGAACTCACTCTGTAGACCAGGCTGGCTTCGAACTCAGAAATCCGCCTGCCTCTGCCTCCCAAGTGCTGGGATTAAAGGCGTGTGCCACCACTGCCCGACTCCTCTGTGCTTTTTAAATAGATAAGATTGTATTAGTTTTTGGCCAATCTTTTCTATTAGTTGTAGCATTAGAAAAAATTGAAGATCTCCATAATTTTCTTACTTCTTCTATGGAGATCAGCTTTGATTATTTCAGCTGGCTTAGTAACGTGTGTGTGTGCGTGCGTGCTTTTATGAGTGTGTGTGTGTGTGTGTGTGTGTGTGTGTGTGTGTATGTGTGAATGACAAGGTATGGTAGTAACTCACGGTTAAGTTCTGCAGAAAGAAAATAAAATCACATGCCTATCCATATTAGGCCATTCGTGGATTCTTAAGTCTCTATAGTCAAGGACAATACTAATAAAGACCCTATATGTAAAACTGCAGCAAATGTCATAATGGTGAGAGGCTGAAAGCTTTTCCTATAGGTTTAGAAACAAGACAAAGATGAACACACTTACACTATTTATTCAATACCCTCCCAGAAGAATTAGGCAGTGAATTGGACAAATGAAAGAAACTAATCCAAATTAATAAGAAAGAAAATTTAATTGATACTAAATACTGTGCTTACAAATACGTACAGTTCTTACCCATCATTAAAGAAGCATCTTTCTTCTAAAAATGGAGGCTGCTACATAGATGCACAGCTGGTGACAGTGCACAGAATGACTAACCACAGGGAGCCTACCCTCAATTGATATATCTATGACACAACCCCTACGCCCAACACTCAAGAAAGATTACACATAGGGTGTGTGTTTGTGTGTGAGTGTGTGTGAGTGTGTGTGAGTGTGAGTGTGAGTGTGAGTGTGAGTGTGTGAGTGTGAGTGTGTGTGTGAATGTGAGTGTGTGTGTGAGTTTGTATGTGAGTGTGAGTGTGTGTGAGTATGAGTGTGTGAGTGTGTGTGTGAGTGTATGCGTGTGAGTGTGTGTGATTGTGTGTGTGAGTGTGTGTGAGTGTGTGTGTGAGTGTGTGTGATTGTGTGTGTGAGTGTGTGTGTTTGTGTGTGTGAGTGTGTGTGTTTGAGTGTGTGTGTGTGAGTGTGTGTGTGCGTGAGTGTGTGTAAGTGTGAGTGTGTGAGTGTGTGAGTGTGAGTGTGTGAGTGTGTGAGTGTGTGTAAGTGTGTGAGTGTGTGAGTGTGTGAGTGTGTGTGAGTGTGAGTGTGTGAGTGTGTAAGTGTGTGAGTGTGTGTGAGTGTGTGAGCGTGTGTGAGTGTGAGTGTGTGTGAGTGTGTGAGTGTGTGTGAGTGTGTGAGTGTGTGAGTGTGAGTGTGTGAATGTGTGAGTGTGTTTCAGTGTGAGTGTGTGTGTGAGTGTGTGTGAGCGTGTGTGAGTGTATGAGTGTGTGTGTGTGTGTGTGTGTGTGTGTGTGTGTGTGAGTCAGAGAAGTAGTATGCCAGCCACAGATCTGTCTTCCAGACATGACAGGGATTTCATACCCATAAAACCTCAGTAAAACATTTGTCTAATCTAGAACTGAACACTACCTCCTCCACCACCACCACCAACAGTAGACCTATTACATAGGTTTGGGAAATGAACCCACATAATCTACAAGAGCAGCAAGCATCAGTCAGATCCAGAAGTTTTGTTTTCACTAGAATCTTTCTTCTCCTGCTCGGTATAGCCAGCATACAAAAGCATTCTCCCATACACTGCCCTAACAACCATGTCTGTAACAGGGATAATGCATAGAGCACAAGGTTATTTACTGTTCTGACCCTTAAATTCCAAAATGGAGTGGCACAATACATATAGCCATTGAAACTTGTCATCCTCCGACCTAGCTGTAAGCCTCTGGCCCTGTTAATTAATTTTTTAAAATTTTTATGTAAGTTGCCTAATTAGAATAGTTATCATCAATAACTTCAAATGTAATGTATCTTTCATCATCCTTGTTAATGAAGAGTAAAAACAAATATCTTGATATGAAAAATGACATTCAGCATCCATCACACATACTGTTACATTCTGTTAGGGAAAAGCTCAGAATTCCTACCTGTGAACAGGGCTGGATTTTTCTAATAACAGGATAAAGCCACAAGAAGTGAGGTGACAAGGAAAAATGACCCCTCTGTCACTAGTTTCCATTCTGCTGTTGTTATGCATTTGTCACATCAGCTTCTTAAGAATTCCAATCATTTTCAAAATCCATTTATCATGTATAGCTTATTAATTGGTTATTCAGAATTATTCATATAAAAACTTTCTGAAATACAAGTTAAATATGCTACAATTCCTGTATAGCATTCACTAATTTCTTAACCTGCTAATTAATTTCAGGACTTCACAAAAATAGCATTAGATTTCTTTATTGTGTGTGAGAAGCAGGTAACATCCAGAGTAAATATGGGCTCTTGTCATAAATCTGTCTATCTCAAGCACCTCAGTACCTTAGACCCATGGAAATGGGGCCTTCTCAAAGTCGGACTCAGAGAACCAGCAAAGCTTCCCCTGTGTGAATGCTGAGTGTGTGTGCAAAGTACATGGAGCACAGCTTCCTCTTGGCTGTCTTTCTCCTGAAACTGTTCCCTACAGAGACTCCCTATGCAGATTATCTGTTCTTGACTTCTAAGCTGCATAAAATAACCCCACTTCTCAACTCAGATGTACAATGTAAATATCTCCATCAGAACACGTGGCCACCTGATTACTGATTTTCTGTGCTTCGGTATGTCTGTCCTTTTTTCTTTCCTTTACGGCTCCTGTTACTTCAATCTCTAAAGCCACGCAAGAATAGAACAGAATCAACTGTGAGGCCTTGAGAGACAAAAGGCAGCTGCTGAGCCAGATGGGAAACATTCCAGATAGTCAGAAGGGCCAAAGATAACCATTAGAAAATGAAAAAGCAGAGCCAGGAACAGATATATCTCGGGCCCCACACAATGGACAGAATTCTCTGTTGTCAAAGACAGGCTGAAGCCACAGGTGGGTGGTAACAAGCTGATGTTACCACCTCAGGCCTCCAATCATAAAAAAAGTAAAAATTAACCACCAATGCAAGCCTACTCTTTCATGCTGTTGCTGAGCTCTGCCCCAGAAAACTATATAAAAAGTGTGTACCTTACTAACCCGGGGTCACCATTGTCCTGTTGGCAGGGTGGCCCCAGTGCACTGGATTCAATAGACCTCATGCTTTTTGCATTGTTCTCAGTCTCTGTGTCTTTGTGGGGTGGGCTGCCCAGACTTGTGGACTTTCAAGTCCAACACAACATGTGTTGTAAACACACAAATGATAAATTCTCATAAGATGGTTAGACACACATAAGTCCTTAGGCTTCAGTCCTTATTTTTTCCAGGCAAGAGAACACATGCTGATTAGAGTTTGATTTTTACCAATCATTTATCTTTCACCTGGAAGCTTATTGTAGTCAATGAGTTGCTTTGAGGCTTGGAGAGGAACAGTGTTTTGTGTAGCTAGGCAAATTATTCTTTTACCTCCATAGGGTCCCAGTTCATGAACCACTTATTGTTATAATAACCAATCATTAACTAAAATTCCAGCAGATATTAATACGTTTTAGCTGTTTAGGGTGCCTTAGCCTTCTTATTGGAGAAAATAGCTTGTTTCTAATCACTGTCTCGTGTTTTATCCAGAGCAGGACATGTAAGCTAAATTTCATAAAATCAATATTTTCATTTAGGCCTCATTCCAAACCATGGTTGTGCATGGCCACATTCAGGGAAACTCTGATTCACTATCCCAGGGCAGGACTTTAAAACACACAATTGGAGAATATTCTAGAAGCATTGTGGTGTGCCCCTTTACTTAGCAACAGCTAAATAAAGTTAGTGAAGAGGAGATCCTATTTCTTCGTTACTTCTTTCCTATATCTACATCTTTCCTAATTTTTAGGCATTTACTCAGTTTCCCGAGATAAGAATAGAATTTTAAAGAAAGCTCTATTTCCATGGGAACAGAGAAGCTAGGATTCTCCTTCATGGTCACAAAAATCTGTAAAGAGGCATCTTATTGTTCCTGACAGACTGCTGCATTGCAGTAATGAACACTGGTGGAACTAATTTGCATTTTTCGTGCTGTCAATAATAGGCTACAGCCTACACATTTACAGTGGCAGAGAAAAGTGTGACCATGAAAGCTTTCCCACCTTTGTGGATTATCCTCAAGGACAAAGATTTTTAGGATGAATGTCTATACCTATGACTTCACAATGAATTGAAACAACGGTGGGTAAGGACTTTGCTCGCAATTGGAGATGAGTAAAATTACTTTTCTTTTCTCATGCTATATGTAACTAGCTCCTATTATTTTTTGAATAAATAAATAAATAAATAAATAAATAAATATTCTGGAAGTAACAAAAGGAAAAAACATTGTCAAATTTCAGTGTAACTATACATAAATATAGATAGGCTAAGATTCGTGGTGCTTCTCAATTACTTGCTTTTGCAGTCAATCAGTTGTTTCACTCTGATATTTGGTGGCATGTGGATTGAGAGGCACACACTGGTTCTTCGCAGTTTCCTTTTAGCACAACAAAACCTGTCACATCACTGTTCATTCTCAACAGAAGAAGAAAAAAACTTGGTTTCTATTATAATTTTGTTTCTGATGCACATATGAAGCCCATAAAACACACATGAAATGATAAACAAAATGTGTTTAGAACCTAATGTGTTTCTGTCCAGTTTTCTCAGGCATTTAAACAAAACGCTTGTTAGGGAATAAATGTAAAAAGATGAACACAAATGGTGATGTCTCTGTTCTTTTCTGCTCCTTCTTTTCACTTTTGAGTACATTCAAAAGAGAGTTTATATGCCATATGTACATACAAAACCAGAACAAACATCTGTGAAAACACCATCATAAATAAAGGATTGCTCCCATTGAAAGCTTCATTCATTTGTCCTATGCTTACTTTCTTTAGCAGAAATAATTGTACACTGAAGTAAAATATGCCACAGCATGAGTATGTGAAATCAAGCTTCTTCGAATGCAGCAAATGTATAACCATGTAGGACCTGCCAGCTTGGTTTAAAATGCAAAGCATGTAAGACTTGTGAAATCTAGAAGGGGTCCCATCTTTCATTATATGGGAAAAGAGATTGAAGATCAAATAAGTCAAACAAATTACCAGAGTCATACAGTAGATTATACCCAATTCTGGACCCCAACAATTCTCAATTTGTTATTTGAGAGAATTGTTCTCTTGTCCTGCACCATGAAATGGATGATTCAGGTTGGTGTGTACATTGACCTTGACACTTTGGAGGGTTCCTTTTTGGAATTGTGTGGTCTATGCTTAATTCTAGACACCATGTAAGGAAGAAACACAAATAATTTTTAAACTTTTGTTTTTTTAAGTTCTCACCAGATAACACATAGTAGTCAGTTCTTCAACTGAATAAAATCTTAATTCCATTTTCACATATAACTGTGCTCTCTCTAAATCCATGAGGAAGTTATGACTCAGAGAGGGTGTGTGTTTAGGGAGTAAACAGGAGGATGTAAGAAATATGTTGAAAGCTTCATCACATATGAATGCACCAAATGGCAGATCTGGGCACCAGGCAATGACCAAGTCTCCAGTCATTTGTGAGCAGGAACTTCCTCTTTTACTACTACAGACCTGATGACAGGAAGGACTCTGGAGACTAGAGAGTCATCAATACCATCCAAAGCCTCTGGAAGAAGTTTAGAACACTTTAGTGTAGTCATTCATGTGAGATTATTGAAGTCTTTCCTTTTCATCTTCATGTTCATAATGACTTTAGCATTTTCCAAATGGTACTGAGTCAGACCAAGAGGATCTGGTGTAGAGAACACGTGTCAAGTCCAGCAGTGTCTTTTGAAAAATCTTTTTTATATAAAAGCCATTTTGTAGATGATTCTCGTAATATGTGACAGGCTAAAATAGAAACAATGTGTATTAAGATGCTGCATGCAATTAAAACTACTTTTATATTTCATCCTACCCCAGTCAAAATTGCCAAAATTAATAAAATAAATGATGGCTCATGTAGGTCAGGATGTGGAGACTGATTAAGTGGAACATTTATTCACTGCTGCTGAGTGTGCAAACTTACAAAGCCACTGTAGAAAGTGTGGTGGTTTCTTAAAAAAATGGAAATGGATCTACCTCAATATCCAGCTATAACCCTCTTGGGCATATTCTCAACAGACTCAACATCTTGATACAAGGACACTTGCTTATCCATGTTCATTGTTATTTTATTTATAATAACTAGAAACAGGAGACATCCTAGATATCCAACAGTGGAAGGCAGAAATCAAAATGGAGCACATTTACACAATGGAATTTTATTTGGTTGTTAATAAAAGAAATTAACAAATTTGCAGGTAAATGGATGGTACTAGAAAGTGTCTATTTAAATGAAGTAAACCTCAGAGACAACTATTGTATGTTTTCTCTTAGATGAGGATGTTAACTTTTAAGCTTTTGATCTGTGCACTCCAATACAAGTAACCATAGAGGACAGGTAACCAGTAAAGGAGCTATGAGAAGAAGGGGTTATTCTGAGGGAGGAGAAACAGAGTGTAGCATCATAAAGAGGTAAAGAAGAAATTAAAATAGGGAACCTAAATTTGAAGGATGGTGGAGAACAAGGTGAAAGGGCATGAGTGGAGGAATAACTACCCCTAAGCTTCTCGGAGAAGCTTCCTAAAATATATACATATGTGAAAGGAATTTAAATGAAGTCAACAGTAATGAGGAAGAGAGTATCAAAACTAGACTTTTCATGCCATTAAGAAAAACAGAGTCGAGGGAATGGGTTACATCATGTTGAGTCCTTGACCGAAGGTGGTCCCATAGACAACCCTTAAACATCACAACCTAATGTTAAGGCTATTGGCTACTCTCTATAACTTAATTGTAAAGCTCTATTGGTGAAGACACAATTTACTTAAGTTATTGAATGTGGAAAAATCAAGCTGGTGCCCAATTAGAAGCTTCATTCTTACTGACTAACAATTATAATGCTGAAAGCTACTTTGACATGCTACCAGAGGAAAAAAAGTAGTCTTCAGTGTCACCAAGGTACAAACTCTGTGACCTAAAACAGTAAATTGCCTACAAGATTTACTGATGAAATTGCAGCACAAATGTAAAAGAACACCTAACCACTTTTTTGTTGGATTTAAGGCAAACTCCATAAAATAGAACTAATTTCTGGCACTGGTAAAGTGGCTGAAACCCTGAGACTCGGCTTGACATCAGCCTAGAGGAAAGTTTACTAATGTGACTCTGCCAAAGAAACATACAGATAAAATTTCTGCTAAAGACATATGTTGTTTTACACAGGTAAAGCATACCTGAGCACCATTCAACCTGCAACAGAGAAGCATCAACTGAACAATGAGAAGAGAATGGGAGCCTTTAGAACACTCAATCCTGAACATGATGCCTTTATCAAATCTTTGCCATCAAGACTCAGAAGTCTCCATGGACAACGAGACAGAAAGATTGTAAGAGCCAGAGGTGGTGGATGATTCCAAGGAAAGAGCATCTCTTAGACACAATAGGACTGCAATACATACAAACTCTCAGATACTGTGAAAGCATGCACAAGACCTGCAGGGGTTCAAAACGAGATAAATTCCCATCCCTGAGAAGAAGAAGTGGGCACACAGTTCCACCCTTTGCCAACAACATATTTGTTATTGATACCTTCTGGATAAGGAAAAATCAGTTTTCTCCCATAGAGTGTCAATGGGTATATCAACCACACTCATGGACAGGACTACAGAGCAGTAGATCAGCCTAAAATGGACTTCATAAATTTTGTGGGTTTTTTTGATTGTTGGTTTTGTTTTGTTTTGAATCTTTCTTTTTAACTTTCATCTTGTGAGTTTATTGTCTGTTGTTTGATGGGAGCATGAAGGATGGGTACAAGGCTCTGGGGGGAGTATGAAGGGAAAGACTATTGTAGAAATATGAGCATGAGACAACAAATATAAAAATAACTTTTAAAATAGAAAAATAGAAAAGAAAACAATGCTGATATTTTTGAAAGCTACAAAGCTATACAAAGTAAATTTGATTTGATACTCTAAGGTCACCAACTCCATGGGACTTTCATGTTTCCTCCTCAATTCCTATTTCCCTTCCCCTTTATAAAGCTTATTTTTCAGTTTTATAATTTCTGTTTTATGAAATTAAAATACGATCACCTCATTTTTTCATTTTTATGCCCCTCCAGTGAACCTCCCTCTCAAATTTATGGCCTTTAATTTTTCTTTTAAAAAGAAATATATTTTATATATTATGTATATATTTCTAAATGTATAAATATAACCCACTTAGTGTACATAATATAAATATAACCTGCTTAGTATATATTAAGTATATATTTCTGAAAGTATAAACATAACTTGCTTAGTGTACATAATAGAAATATAGCCTGTTTAGTGTATCTTATGTTATTTGTATGTGTAAAATGTCAGAGACAACCATTTGGTATTAGACAACCAATGGGGAAAGCTTCTCTCTGAGGAAAACAATTTTTCTCAGTCTCAGCATTCCTTAAATAGGTATGATTGAGGTGCCTAAAGATGCAGTTATGGTGCATACAGCTTGAGAGTAATCAACACCACTGTAGTTGGATTTAAGGTCCACTCAACAAGACGGAAATTATGCCTGGTACTTGAAACCTAGCCAGCTACCCAGAGGAGAACCAAAAACTGCCACTTAACTAAACCAGCACAATCCCTTTCTACATTTTGAATATTTATTCTTATACTCACAAATAAGTGTAGTTCTCACCTCTAACTGAAGAAACTTCTCTTTGAAACAGAAGGAGATCACTACAGAAAACCATAGCTGATCTAAATGTACAGAACAAATTACTGGCCAGGCAATGGTGGCGCACGCCTTTAATCCCAGCACTTGGGAGGCAGAGGCAGGTGGATTTCTGAGTCCGAGGCCAGCCTGGTCTACAGAGTGAGTTCCAGGACAGCCAGGGCTACACAGAGAAACCCTGTCTCAAAAAACAAAACAAAAACAAACAAACAAAAAAGAACAAATGACTGTCATGCCCAGTCCCAACTAATACATCTATAGCACAACTTCTGTCCCAAGGCTTAGGGTCAGCAACGGAGAAAGGTGGAATAGTTGCATGAGCCATCAGAACAATGTTTTCTATGAGATTACCATCTCCTAGGCATACCAGAGAAGCTGCACACATGAAGTCTTACCAACATGAGCAAGACCTGAACAAGGATCAAAATAATAAAATTAGACTTGAACATAATGAAAACAATACAAATTCTAACATAGGAAGGAGAGATACTTCTTTTTATTTTTCACAGTCTTGTGCAGGCTAATCTTTCCTCTATCTTGCTGTATAAGGTAGGAGAGTCTTTACAAACAGATCCTCCTGATTCCGTCTCCCAAGTTCTGGAATTACAGTTGAGTATCAGGATGTTTAAGTGCTTGCTCACGCTTCCTCCCCTCTTCTTTCCTTCCTTTACATCCTTCATCTCTCATTCCCTTTTTTCCCCATTAGCATAGCACATTGCTAGGCATGTAGGAACTAATTAGTCTGTTTAGTTAATAGGAGAATCTTTCTAAATCTATTTAGTTGCATACTATAGATAATGCACATGGTGAAATATTTAGAAGTCTATCTTACAGAAATTCATTGGCTAAAAGAACAGGTAATATACCACTAAAGAAAGTTGCACTCCCAAATATTCTAAACAACACAGCTAATATAGCTAACTCACACAGTAATATGTAGAGAAACATAACATGTACCAAAAATCTGGTAGCAGAATCAATATAAGAAAATAAAATATAATATTATTTCTCACTGATTTAGGTTAAAAGTATGACAGTATAAAAGATGAGAATGAAATAAAGATTGTCTTTAGTGATTTTAAAATTGTGACTAAAGTTTAATACTAGAATTTTTTTCATTGGCTTAAAAATATAAAATAGTTTGTATGCACTTACAGCTGACCTCAGAAGATTTTATTTGCAAAATAATTTGTAGTCTTACAAAAATTTAGAAATTCTTACTGCTACTATTTAGGAAGCTAGAAGTAATGTATATATGTCTATTTTTAGATATGTTTTTCTCTCTAAATGAGTTATCTGTGTTACTTTTTAAAGGAAGCTATAAAGTATCCTATGGTGGTTCTCAGATTTGATCCTGAATATGAGGCACATCAAGAGAGCAAAGAAACAGATTGTTGGGGACACACTCAGAGTCTATGATTGGGTGGTTATGTGAGGAGTCGAGTTTTCGCCTCTAATGAGGTTGTGGGAGTTGCTCATGAGGAGAGATGTGGCTGAGTATGAAATGCGCTATGATCTTCTCTTCTGTTCCTCACTTCCATGATTTTGTTACAGTTGAGAAAATTAACGGTGCTAGCAGCTAAAAATTAGTTCAGTATATTGTCTTTTAAACTTCCTGTAGTCCTTGAATGTGTATACATCATTATTTAAATGAATCTTCATCTTTTGATAAAGGAATTAAATTCTCCTAGAGGATAGATTCTCAAAATCTAATTTAAGACAATGTCCACGGATAATCTTTCTAGGAAATGGCAAATTTGGAAACTGAAGCCAAATGAGCTTCATGACAGTTGTTTTCATCTTTCTATGTACTTCAGAGGTAATATAATTATGATAATAAAAATGCTTTCTAATACTTATTTTCTATGTGCTTAGAGAAATGTGATTTTCACATGAATCAGGGAACCATAAATGTGTGAATGTAGATGGAGAAAGATTAAAATGTTGGCTCTAGTGAAAAGAAACTTGATCTAATGCCATTAAGACCTTCTCGCTAGGGATATTTACATCATTTTCCAATGGATATAGTATTGTTGGCTTTAATGGCATGGAAATACCATTAAATTGGCAATACCATTGATGATTGCTTAAGTAAATGTTTTCCCTTGACATGAATATTTACTTTTTCTGAGATCAGCAAGACCGACTGTGCACATATAAGTCATCATTACCTGCTCCTTTACAGAATATAGAAGGAAAAATTGATGAACAGATTTCACAGTGATTCATTAATATTAAATTTCCAAATTGTTTATAGTATGCACACTCAAGATCTGTGAAGTAAAAGGAGAATGGCTACGCTCTGCTTCTTCTTGGGAGACAATGCTCACTAAATGAAACCTGAAGGATACTTTCACAGAAGACATTCATAAATCATATACCGTGTTTACACATTTTTAAATTCTGAAAGCTCATTCAGACAATAAAATAAAAGCATTAAGCTGATTCTTTTTAGAGAAAATATTCAAATTAAGTAAAGACATTAAAAATATTCAGCACCTTAACTCATTATGGACATGAACACTAAAACCACAGTATAATACCCAAATACACCCACCTAAAAATCTATCAAACAGTAGCATATGAAGCACCTGTAGTTGCACAGCATCTGAATAATGAAGCTACCCATATACATACACATTTTATGTAAATAGACATATAGACTCGTAATTTTAAGTATACTTGCCATAGACTCAGCCATCTCAGTCTCTCCTATATATTTACCCAAGCAAAAAAGAAAGTTATGTTCACACATAAGCAATCTCTGCATATATGTTATAAGGGCTTTAACTTTTATTCTTGCTGAACATCACCCAGATGACTTCAGCTAAGAGATCTTATATACCCAGCAAATCATATATATTCACACAAAAGAATACCACTAAGCAATGTGTAAATGCTGCTATATGTGACAGTATGGATGTTTCTTATATGTACTAAAGTAAATAAATGAAAGGCACAGAATTGAACATGCTACATGCTGTGAGTACATGTACATAATATCCATGGAAAACCACAATGCTGTAGGAGTCAGAGGGAGGGTAGAGAAAGGGAGCTGATGTTTGTTTACAAAAATTAAAATTTTAAATTAAAGAAGATTGAACAGATCAAATTATATGTAAACATATATAATGAGTGATTGAAGGAGACTTGAGGTCAATGGTATCATTGATCACAGAAGTTCATTGGGAACTATTTTTTTTTTTTTTGGTCATGGAAGAGTTGATCTATATAGTTGTCCCTTGATACCTACAATAAAAGTTTTCCAGACTCCCGCAGAACACCAAATCCACAGACCCTTGAACCCTGAGGTAAAATGATCTAGTATCCATATATTATATTCTCATTCATATGTATATCAAGTTACCTTAAGATTGCCTTCAGTCTTTAATAGAAGGTGAATAGTATTAATCTAGCCACATTATATTGATTAGGGTTATCATGCAAAAAATAATCCGTACATAGCATAGATGCAGCTTAAAAATAATTGAGATCTGTTGTTGCTTATACCCTCCAACTTAGACACTGTGTACATGGATACTACTGTTTTGATTTTGATTAGAACTAGATGATAGTGTGTCAAAACCCGTGTTACTAAAAAGTTGAAATTTTACTGTGTGGAAATAACGTATTAGAATTTTATTTTTTATTTAATATATATATTTTAAGTGGAAAAATAAGAACACAGGAGTATTGCTCACTAAATGATTGTGACTTAATAAACATAAGAGTAGCTTCAGCTTATCACACTGATGTTCTGCACTCACTTTGCAATGCCCCGGAGGAGTGCTCTGCCTAGTACTGAGCCATTTGTATGTGATTACCCAAGCTGTCTGACCCTGTGTTTGAATGGGGATGTGCATCAGTGCTGTGAAATATGACCATTAATGAGCCATTTCCCTTATTACCCAGCAGCTGAATACATGATAAGCACAGGCAGAGGCTAGGTTATGGTGGGCTCACTGGCTAAAAGCTACATTAATTATCATCTTCTCTAAATGAGAAAACTACTGTACAGTGCCTCCATTCTCCTGCCACCTCTCCCCCCACCTCCGTCAGACCTGAGACGCCAGAAACATACAGGTAAACTTCCCTCCCCAAACCCATTTTCTGTGCTCTCTGAGGCCTCTGGGCCAAGCCAAGCTGCTCTGAGCAGCCTGCCAGCCCAGGGGACCTCCATTCTCTTTCTATCTTTTCACCCACTTTCATTGGACCTGAGCTCCTAAACCATACAGCTCAAGGACCCATCAGAGGCCTACCACCCCAAAACTATCCAGGTTCACCCTCATGACAATACCTATGATAACAAGAACATCCAGGGACCAGAACCCCATACAGATGGCTAAAGGTCTTTGAAAGAACACAGTCAACAAAAGCCATGGCAATATGACACCTGGAAAGCACAGCTACTCCACTAGAGCAAGCCCCAGATATCCTAACACAAAACACAAGAAAATGACATTAAATCCCACCTTATAAAGATGGTAGAAGCCTTTAAAGAAGAAACGAATAAAACCCTTAAATAAAAATGGAAAATTAAAATCAAATAGAGGTTCTTAAAGAGGAAACAAATAAACCCCTTAAAGACATACAGAGAAGTACAGTCGTCTTCTCTAAAATGAGAAAAACTACAGTATTTAGATGTGAAAATAAATATGCATATGGATTGTTCAGATCATTTCTTTGGATGTAAGCACCATTTGGAGAGATCCATTCCTCCACAAAGAAGAAAAGGTTCTAAATGCTCTCCAGTCGATTCCCACGCAGCAATTAAAAGTGCATCCTGGGTGGTTGGAGAGATGGCTCAGTGGTTAAGAACACTGACTGCTCTTCCAGAGGTCCTGAGTTCAAATCCTAGCAACTACATGGTGGCTCATAACCATCTTTAAAGAGATCTGATGGCCTCTTTTACTGTGTCTGAAGACAGCTACAGTGTACTTACATATAATAAATAAATAAACGTTGGGCTGGAGCAAGTGGGGCCAGAGCAAGCAGGGCCAGAGTGAGAAGGGGAAAAAAAATTAAAACAATATAAAACTTTATAAAAGAAAAAGAGCATCCTGAGCTGAAACACCTTCAGTACAGAACTGTGTGATATGATGCACTCTGAAACTGTAAAAAGAGACACTTAGTGCCTTTCTAAGATCCATTATTAAGCTGTCGCTGTAAAGAAGAAATATATAGATATTAATACAAGAGATGACATTATAATCCTTGTTCTTCTGTAAATTAAGTATAGAAAAATTCATAATTTCACAAATGAGACTATGAAATTTAAATGTTCTGTGCTGTGTGCTGCTCCATGAAATTATTTAATTCATTCTCTTGAATCCTTTTTAAGGTCCTTTGTAAATTAAACTTTTTACATACACATAAATCATTTGCTAAAGTCAGTTAATGGGATTATAAAGCAAACAAGTCTTAAGCTGCTATTTGTAGGCATACTTTCCTGTGTTTATGACTGTAGTTCTCAAAGCATAATCTTGTGGAGCCATTGCCTCAAGAATCTGGACATGTTCTATGATCTGCTGTTAGGAATTCACTATCCCTGTTGACAGCAAGTATGTGAGATGAATTCTAAAGATGGGCAGATGGTGTCATCTTGTACAGCATGCACTGCATGGCAGCCAGTGAGGACTGGCATTCTCATCTCTTACTCCTCCCGCAGTTTTTGTTGATTCCTTGAGGCATAATACTATATTATACTATAATTATAATACTAGAATACTAACAGATACACTGAAAGGTAGCAATATCCTGGATATGTGCTTACTAAATATCTGGATTCATTTAAAGATTCTTTATATAAGGTGAGTGAATGAAAAAGGAAATCTGTCCCATGTCAGGCATGTTTTGAGGAAGGACTAGGTTGTAATATTTAATCATCACAATGGTCCATAGGAAAGGCTCGTGGTGTTCTGATGATGTATATGGGCCACCTCATGTGTCTACAGGACTATGGAGATATATGAAGGATGTGAGCAGGAATCAGGAAAGCGTCATTGTCAAATCCTGTTTAATCCCTCTCTTGCTAACTGCTTGCTTGAAATGCCCAACTTCAGAGTCTGGACCGATTGCTTTGCTTTTGAAGTGTTGTTTAGTATTATACACTCAGAACACAGAGATTAGCATGTTCTAGAGTATTTGCAAAACATTCAGATTCTATAGCATTTGTGCTTCCTCATTGCTACAATTTTTGAGGAAGAAGCTAAATTTTCACTAGAATTTATCATTCTTCATTTTTATGTCATTTTACTAGTGTGTTTTAAATAAACCAAAGTAGTAAGAACTGAGTGATTTTTGTGGTGTGGTTATACTAAAACTTCTTGTTGCAAGACTATATATATCAATAGCATGAAACATTGTCCTGTACATGAGATAATCTTTTGAGAATGTACATCAAAATTTGACATTTGAGCAAAAAATAAGCATCAAACAAAATTAAAAAATTAAAAGCAATAGACCATACATATTACAAGTTCAAAGATTGTCATTCTGAAAATATAATTTTAAAATATACAAAATATTGACTTAACTGATAGTCCTGGTTCTTATTTCTTGACAAATATTCTGTATGAAGAGAGCTTTTATTTATTTAGGTAGAATTGTCCATAAAGCATCTAAGAATATCATCCAGTGAGGCATTAGGACACATCATGTTTTATATTAGCTATTTTCCTTTTATTAAGGCATGTGCTTTAATTTTTGCCCACCATTTACCTTACTTTTTCCTAAGTTTTAGTTAAAATCTATATTCACTTATCACAGTGGTTCTCCCCCTGTGGGTCCCAAACCCTTTGGGCATTTGAATGACCCTTTCACAGAGATCACTTAAGACCGTTGGAAAATCCAGATATCATTGTAATCCATAACAGTAGTAAAATTACACATATGAAGTAGCAACAAAAATAATTGCATGGCTGGTGGTCACTAAAACATGAGGAAAAGTAGGAAGGTTGACAACTATTGACCTATAGCAAATATTCAAATATATACAAGTAACACAAAGCAATTTTAAATAGCATAGGTTAACACAATGTCTTCATCTCATAGAAAGATTAGTATCTATGTAGTACATGTGCTGGGAAGTATAGTTTTTTCTATACTTGTTATTTCTGAGACATCAATAATTTACATATAATAGATTATGCATAAGCACTTGATAATTATTTTAATTTTAAGAGTGGTTCACTCTTAATAGCATCTCTATTACTCTATCATCAAAACAAGACAGCAGATGAAAGCAAGACCTTCCTGAGTAGGGTTTCCCAGCAGAGCTGTCTGAAATCTCCTTCCTTTGTCTGTCGTGGGTCCTACAATTGTTCCTGTTAACCTTCAGCTTTGTCTATCAACTATTTCTTAACCTTTTATATTTGAGTCAGTGGAGTTTTCTTTTTACTTTTTAAAACTAGGGTAGTTTGTCCTTTGACTGTTGAGATTTTCTTCTTGAAGAATTTAAGTAGCTTTCCTTATGTTCCTGGCTTTTCAGTATAATTGGTATTGAAAAGAAATATGTATGCATTCTGAGAAATGTCAAGAAGGAATTCTCTCATAGATTGTTGTGAATGAACAAATTTTTACTTTCTTTATATTCTGTCCTCAAAAGTCTTAATAGACTAGGATTAGAGGATGTACCACTAATATTAAATTAATTGTGTGTGTGTGTCCTGTGTGTGTGTTTGTAAGATATGGGTGGTGTGTGTATGTGTATGTGTGTGGTGTATACTTGTGGAGTGTGTGTGTGTAGTATTTAAACGTGGTGTATGCATGTGTATGTGTGTTATACATTTGTGTGTGTGATGTATATGTGTATACATGTATGGTATATGTGTATAGTGTGTGCTTGTATGTGGTGTGTGTATACTGTGTGTGTGTGTGTGAGCACATTTGAATGTGTACTCCTGAAGGCCAGAGGACAAATCTGCATGTCTTCCTAGCACTCTTTTTAAGACATAGTCTCTCACTAATATGGAACCTACCAATTCAGCTAAACTGGCTGTCCTATAAGCCCCAGTGATCCTCCTGTCTCTGCCTTCTGCCGTGCATAACATTGGGATCTGAACTCACGTCCTCCAACTTATGCAACAAACACTTTGGTGGCTGGGCCATCTCTCCAGCCACTGAGTGTTTATGTTCATCAAGTGCCCTGAGTGACCCCTGTCATCACTGAAGAATGGCTTGGATGCATTTTCATATGTGTTTTGGGTAAAAAATCTAAATATTTCTAGGTATAGTGAAATGATACATTCTTATTCATTACTTCCACCTTACTGAGACTATATTGTACAAGAGCCCAAGCTGTCCTGCATGTTGATGGTAGAGCTGGAGGAGAAAGTCTTAAGTGAACACCCTAGACCTCAATGCTGAATGTTAAGTATCTTCAGTAAGAAAACAGAGAAGAAAGGTAGCTTTGATGAGGGAGAAGACAACTTTAGCCATTATATAATAATTTATTTATGCGGTGTTAGTATTTCTTCTAGGTGATTATGAAAGGTAAGCAGGGAAGTGGAGATATGAGGGGAGAGATTGAGAGTCTGGGATTGAACATGATAGCTGGGGATTGGCAACAGAGAACTGCTTATGGAGACGAGCACTGGGTGTGAAGGAACCAGGTGTCTGCTCTGTGGGTTGGGCTGCCACTGTAAGGTCATAAATTTAGAAGTTAGAATCTAGACTTGGAGAAAACACTGAAAAGCAGTATACTCAGAAACAAACTTTTCTAGAAATATCAAAAACACTACTCTAAACAAATTAAAATAATAATTAAATCTCTAGTCTGAAGGGACCAGGATTTTCTTCATAATATTCAAGTGATAGGCTCAGAGCTGCGCAAGTAGCAGCTTCTCTTGAGAACATATTATATGACAGAGTCAATGTTCCCTTCAGACCAGCCTGACTAGCATCTGCAGATGATTGTGGCATTCATTGGATTGAGAAGTAGTAGACTAGGCTTTGGATATTCAATTGATAACCAGCTAAATGTATGTTAAAGGCCAGACTCTTAGACTCATTCCTAGAGTATCTGACTCAACAAAACCAACATAACTAATTGGTTCCAAAAATAATATTAATGTTGCTGAACTAGAGGTGAGATTTTAGGAACTACTAGTCTAGGCAATACAAATATTCTTATATTTTTATAGTTTCTACATTCTTTTTTTTTTTAAAGAAAGAAAAAAGAAGAAAAAAGATCAGATTCTGTGGCTCATTCATCTAGTTCTGATGTATTACTAGACTCTCAGTAATGTGTCTCTCTGTCAGGATATAATTAAGATTACATTATTACATAAAGCTAATTTCTGTGATGAAATTCTCACCTGCAAAACCTTTACTGAAAGATTTCATTCATCCTGGTGACACTTTGAAAACAGAGATCTGTGCTGTTTCATATCACCCTCTAAGATAGTGCAGACTGGATAAGCACAGGCTGTCGTGCGCAAAGATAATAAGCCATCATTTTATTTATGGTCCTAGCTGCTAATGGAAACTCAGTGAGGTAGTATTATCTAAATAGTGAGAGTGGTATGACTAACATATTAAATATATTATCCTATAAATTTAAAAAACCTAAACTAGTTAAATAAGGATAAAAGGTTTTCATTTTTGAGATTGTAAAAAGAACAGGTTCAAGTATCTAAGTTGAAATTAGTCTTGGAGAAAGGGTGGAAGATATAACTTTAAATAATTAATCCATATAAAGTTTCCAGATGCTTAACAATGATGCTTTCCTGAAATAACTATGTAAGTGTGAACTAAATTCAGAAACTCTATTTGTGAACTATCTCACCCACACTGACTATTTCCATATACACTGTTTTATATATCTCAATGTGGTAAGAACATAATGTGGTAATTGTCTGAATACACTGGAGTTTTGATGGCCACAGCATTTGCTGGTCACATATGTATGACATCCTATTTTCTTACAAGACTAGGCTTGCACTTTCTTGTTTGAATGGTATAACAGCCTGAATTCTTGGGGGTAAAGGCATATAAATTCAGAACAATTATTGTTCAATAAAAATAAAAGCTTAGTTGTGAAAGAGCTTATGGAATCCAATAAGGCCAGTACCATAGCAACCAGCCTCCTAAGCAGGAAGGGCCTAGAGAGCAAGTGGTTATGTGAATTATAGACTTCAGCGAGAGTAGCTGGATAGAAACACACTAGAAATACATGTGGGCTATTAGTGGCTTTTGAAATGGAAAAAGAGATACAAGAACTGAGTCTTTGAAAGTAAACAACTAAGTTGCAAATAGGGATTAATACTTTGGAATTTTAGTGATAGTGCTTTGTAAGAAGCATATGTTTCTCTTCTATAAAATTGGTAAATAATACTGTGACATGCTTTGATAAACGTCAATTAGAATACAGTTCTATGGCAAGGTTCAAATGTGGGGATCATCACCATGTCGCTGTGTAATCTCTTTAAAAGAATATTTCAGAAGACAGGCATAGATAAGGATGTGGCATCAAGGAAACTGTTCTTCTAAACAAAATAACTGAGGAAAAGTAAACTAAGTCTCCCTAGTCAACATTACATTTGAAAGGCCCATCATGTGCAATTAAGTCAAGGTAGCAAATGTATCAATGAGCTATGGGACAAAAAGAAACATAATAAATCTAAACAAGTATATATAGAAAATAGATAATGGGCATATTGATTTGCATATGAATAGCCAACATAAATAAAGAAGAATACAACAATATTTTCAGTATTTTACTACCAAACCAGCCATAAGTTTGAACTAACACTCCTGTGGTAACTGAGAATGTGGCTGTAGTTATACTGTCATTTCACCACTGGCTACTGGATAGGAGATTTCAAGGCAACTGGTTCTCTTGTCTTGTGCACTGGTCACAACAAGTTCACTTGTCTTTAGACTAACTCAGTGTGGTGGTTTGAATATGCTTGACCCATGGGGAGTAGCACTATTAGCAGGTAGGACCTTGTTGGAGTAGGTTTGGCCTTGTTGGAGGAAGTGTGTCACTATTGGGATGGGCTTGGAGGTCTCTTTCTGTGCTCAGACTCTGCCCCCTGTGGAAGAGAGCCTCCTTCTGGATGCTTGTAGGAGACAGTGTCTTTTTCTGGTTGCCTTCTGATCAAGATGCAGAACTCTCAGCTCCTTCTCTAGCACCATGCCTGCCATGCTTTCTACCACGACAATGGACTGAAACTCTGAAACAGTAATCCAGACCCAGTTAAATGCTGTCCCTTATAAGAGTTGCCTTCATCATGGTGGTTCTTTAGAGCAATAAAACTAAATAAGACATGCAGTGTAAGTTGTACTATGCATAACATATTGAACACAAATAAGAATAAATAGCATCAGAGACACCAAAGATTACACATTGCCTTGAATTGCTTCCAGAGTCAAAGAGAGAATCTATCCTTTCCCCAGAAAGATGGGCAGGGATTTGGTAGACAGCAAGATGAATTCTGGAATTCTTCAGTGACATATATGTAAAGCATGTCCTGCTCTCATTTTTTCTGATCACTCAGTATCTGGAATTAACTTCATGTCTCCAGATAAAGTACATTGTGTGACTAGTTCTGGCCAATGAATAGTAAGGAAAAATGATACATGAGATGTTGACCAAAGATTCTCTAGAGCTCTTTTTTTTTTGTTGCTGGAATATACCATGTTTTAGATCTTTTCATTCAGGAATCAGAATAAGGATAACCCAGAATAGAAAATGACCTTTGATTCACCCAAATATAGGTGAGAATATGTTTCATTTGTATCCTGACTAGTAAAAAAAAAATGTATTGAATTTTGTGGGCAGGTAGGCTTGAAATAGAATATCCTTGGCAGAAAAAGGGTTCTTTATGTTATTGTTATGGTTTGGATGAGAATAGCTCTCATAGGCCAATGTGTTTAAATACTTGGTCCCTTGTTAGTGGAACTGTTTTTGGAAGGATTTGAGAAACTTCAGTTGGAATGTATTACATGAGAGATAAATAAAAATAAACAAAATAAAATATTATGACCCAATGAAGTTCTAAATTGAAGCTATTGTTCCTGTTTATTAAGTGAGTAAAGGGGGTGATTGAATTTGTAAATACTTCACATATGAAGCCCACAGCTGTCACTCTCTCCTACCTTTCATGTTGCTCTTTTTAATGATTTTTCTATTTGATGAAATGGTTGTTTAGGCTTTGGAACTCTCCCATGAGCAATGCTTGTCATTTAAAGGACTAAAGCAATGGGACACTTTTTCTGGATGGCCACACTGAAGGGTAGGACTTAAGTTCTTTCTTTTTTTCATTCCAGTGGCTCACTCCAAGAGATGTTTTTCTACAAAGTCAAAATGAAAGCATTTGTCAAAGCTAAAGTATTCATTCTTGTCAGCTAGACTACAGACAAAAGTGGATCTCTGTCTTACACCAATGCTCTCTGGAAGCTGTGCAGTTGCTTCATCTTTATTCATGAGAATTTTAAGGGACAAGTTTCAGAAAGGACAAGTTCTCTTAATTCTTTCTTCTTTAAGCTTCAAGGACTGGTTGGAATTCAGGGCACAACAAATAGCATTTCAAATACTGCATCTGAGAGTAGAACACAGAAACACTTAATTTCAGCCTGAATTGTCAAAGGAGGAAATGAAGCTTGCTGCAAATGTATCTACTGCAAAACCATGACAAAGACAAAAAATAAGAAACCATTTTTCCAGGTTTTGTCATTGTAATTCCTCAAGAAATGCATAGAATTCCTCAAGATCTGCATAGAAATGACATAATTAGCCCATATATTTGAATAAGGGGTAGAATAATTTTGAATAGATCATCATGGGTAGCACAGTGAAATAATTAGTTGTTATCTTTCTTTTATTTTCTTTTTTTCAGTGTGTCTCACTCAGGTCATGAAAACCATTTTAAATCCTATAAAACTAATATAATATAATATAATATAATATAATGTGACTGAAAGTTTAGACATGAAAATTTGCAAGCAACAGATATTTATTAATTGGTGCAGTTATATTCCTGTTGGTTTTAGGGGCAAAAAAGGCAAAATTATTTTTAAGATCACTACACTACATTTTTACCAATGATTACATACTAGGATATTGATTTTTGTATTTAGTAATTGAAAGATATTAAATTCTCAAAAAGTATTGCTATATTTAATTTCTAGTTGAAAATACTAAGTATTATTTAACAATCATGTCTTTCAGCATTACAGACCTATAATTGTATAGTCTTGCACATAAAATCATACTAAACTAAACATATCCAAAAATGAAAGACATTTAATTTTACTAAAGTGAAAAAGACCTAGCATATGTTAAGTTAAAATGCTAATTTAAGGTTATTAGATATAGCATAATGAAATTTTCATTAAAATTCTCTATATAAGCATGTGGAATTATGTAGAAGTGAAGATGATGCATACTATGTTTTCATCTTCAGGGACAAGGGCAGTAGCTATCGGTATATGTATATAGATTGCCTCTTTAAAAATTTATTTTGTTATTATTTATATGTGTTTTTGCCTGTGTGTATGTATATCTGTGTGTCTAATATGGACAGAACTCAGAAGAGGGCATCAAATTTCTCAGAATTGGTGTTACAAATGGCTGTAATTGTCCTGTGGGTTCTTCCTTTGGAAGAGCAGCCAGTGCTCTGAATCACTAATCCATTGCTCCAGACCCCAGATTGACTTTTAAAATGCTTCTTGGAGTGGTACATATTATCATGGCATATCATATCTTTGTAATTTAAATAAGTAACAACTATAAATAACTGCTAAAGACATCATAAGCCATATAAAGTAACAATGGAAAGACCACAGATGTCTTATTATGTTTGTGTTTGGTAAGGAATTTCCATTTCTTTTTATTCTTTCTAAATAGACAACATTAAAGTCATTATTAATATTATCACCTTAAAGTTAATTCCATAAAACATAGTCTCTAAACTATTTTATGCTACTCAAAATGAACACACTAACATTCCATATAGAGTAAGAGTTCATGTTTGAAATCACTTAAGGTTTAACAATGTTTAATTATACAGAGAATGTATTTTCTTTGATCGCTTAACCTTTGCTAACTTTAGAACAGTTTGTGTTATGAATTTTTAGAACATGATTCAGCTATTTAAATAGAAATAATGGAATCTCTTAAGCAATGTTGCTTTCTCTGAGCCCAGAAGCACATTTAATTTGTGGATTAGGACTTTGAATAGCACAACTGCCAGCATGATTATAGAATGCTTTGGGAATTATGTGCAAAACAAAGAACAAGGTCAGTACAAATGCTCTACACCTCATCAGAGGTGTGGAGAATACATATTCACTACTTGTTTAGAGTTGTTCATAAGTTTTGTATGCATTTATTTGCATTGAGTTAAAAAAAAACCTACTGTGTTCTAAATGGTGACTGTTCTCTTTGTTTTATGTCTAAATCAATGCAGACTGTTACTGGCTCATGGAGACTTTAAGGATGAAGTAAATGTTAGAATTCTTCCAACTCACAACTGTTCAATATTCCTAATTTCCTGATGCTGTTGACCTGGAAAAAGTGCTGTCTCTGTGTTCAGTCTGCACAGAATGCAGGACAAAGAGTTCACTGGTGTGCTCACTTACCTTCTTCTCCATCCACTTATAGATTGAATGTGTTGTTAATCACATCTATACAAATTTTACTTATTACTGTAATAATGTAGGTAATTACTATTATAGTTACCTAATACAATTAACAATAGCTTCACGAACAAAAGTAGAACAAAAGTAGAAACAAATTAATTCTTCATAGTAATTAGTCCGTAAGAAAGAGTACTTCTGAAAATTTTGTTTATTTGAAACTTTGCTTGCCTAGGTATAAAAATTATAAATTAAGATATAATGACATATCCTTATGGTATATGCTCAGGGGTGGTATAGCTAGATCTTGAGGTAGATTGATTTTCAATTTTCTGAGAAACTGCCATATTGATTTCCAAAGTGTAAGTTTGTTCTCCTATTACCTTGCTCACTTATGTTCATAGCAGCTTTATTCATAATAGTGAGAACCTGAAAACAACCTAGATATCCTGGAACCAAAAGAAAATGTACACAGAGTTGTGTACTCAGCTGTGAAAAACAACAGCATCACGCAATTTGCAAGCAAATAGGTGGAACTGAGTGCAGAGAACAATAAGCAAGATGCTTGGAGAATTCTGTTTCTCTTTTCTTGAACTATACCTTTCCTCATACTTCATCACCAGAGTTCTTTGTCCGCGAGGCTTCAGGTTCTCAACCTAAGACCAGGGGCCACCCTATTCTGAAGGAATCAGTCATTGATGGATTTCAACAATGGTCTTCCTAGTTCTCCACTTTGTAGAATGTGGATTATAAAATATCTCAGCCTTCAAACCACAGTGAGCTAACTCCTTCTAAGGCTTGTCTTCTAGTTCTTTCTATACTATTTCTTGTATTCCTTTAAAGAATACTAATGAATCTACTTTTATTCTCTTGGTAAACATTTTAAAATAATGTGCCTTGGTGCAGACATTTTTATTCCTTAATTCTAAATATGTCATGGACCACAATCCTGAAATTTTTGTCTTTGAGTTCTAAAACCATTATGTTTTTTATACATTTCTTTCCCTTACCTTTTTGGATTAGTATTTATCACAAAAGTTGAGTCATTTAATTTGATCCAATCCCCTCCTGGATAATTATTTCCATCATTAAGTTATCTTTCATATATTTTAAAAACCCATAAGCCTTGCCTTGTTCCTTAACTATGTGTTAAATATGGAGTACATATATTCTTTTTGTTCTAAGAAGAATCATATGTGTATTTTGTCTGTCTGAAGGTTAATTAGATTCTACTTCCTTCCTTGCCTTGTTCTTTCCCTTCTCATTTCTGTTCTGAAGTTAACTTCTACTCAGTGTGCCAACATAATTTTGGCTCGTGCATTGTCCCTGTTGTTAATTAACGACTTTATAGCTGTATGGTGATTCCTGTTAATGGTCTCATTTATAATTAATATGAGAATTTATGAGATAGATGTTCTCTCTTTGGTGATCCTTGGCCCTGTGGACTGATGCTCTGTACTACAGACCCCAAATCCTCCATTGAGTGAATACAGGTCTTCATTATCTTCATGTGTGTAGTTAACTTGCTTTGGTTGGCATTTTTCTTCCAGCAACTTCTGTAGGGCTTGATTTGTAGATTGATATTGTTTATATTTGGCTTTATCATAGAATATCTTATTTTCTCCATCTATGTTAATTTAAAGTTGTGCTGGGTATCTGCTGGCATCTGTGGTCCTTGAGAGTTTGCAACACATATTGTCAGTCCCTTTGGCTTTTAGAGTCTTCAGGTATAATTTTCAGAGGGATGCCTTTCTGTGCTGCCTGACATTTTCCCTTGCAGCTTTTAATATTTGTAGTGGTTTGAATAGGAATAGCTACCATCGGCTCAGAGATTTGAACGCTTGATCAAGAGGGAGTGGAACTATTAAGAGGTATGGACTTGTTGAAGTAGTTGTGATTTTATTGAAGGAAGTATTTCACTGGTAGATGAAGTGTGAAATATTAAAAAGTATCTCACACTACTGCCAGCACAGCACCGACAGACAGGCTGGCCTGCTCTCAGCCCTGCAGATTCTCTGACTCAGAGTTCTGAAATCTCTCCATCTGGCTAGCTAAGTTCCCATGGCGGGCCATTGCCACACATGCCCCACGCTTCCAAATTCCCCTGGCTGGCTGGGGTGCCCTGCCACAGTACCTTTCTCTGGAACTCAGTTGAGTAGCCGCGTGAAACACCACATGATCTTAGTTTAGAATCTACAGGTAACACAATCACAGGGCACACAAACTAGCCTTCTAATTTTGTAAGCTATTCTAACTTATAAATCCTCCGGTGGTGAATCCTGACAGATCAGCCACCTAAATGGGGTATCTTGCTACCTACATTGTGTCTCCACGCTCTCTCCCATCCAAAATGATCTTCTTTCTTCTGCCTCCGCCTTCTCCCCAACATGGAAGTCCCGCCTACTTCTTGCCCAGTGATTGGTCCATCAAAATCTTTATTCATTAGGGAGAAGGTTCTGTCTTGGGGTGGGGAGTTGGGGAGATTTCAGGTTTCAAATACTCAAGCCAGGCCCACTGTCTCTATTTCTTACAGTTGCCTGAGGATCTAGAAGTAGAACTCTCAGTCACCTCTTGAGCACCAGGTCTTCATATGATTTACAATTCTTCACATCATGATGATAATGGACTAAACCTCTGAAATGGAATCCAGCCCCAATTAAATGTGTGTGTGTATGTGTGTGTGTGTGTGTGTGTGTGTGTATGTGTGTGTGTATGTGTGTGTATGTGTGTGTACGTGTGTGTACGTGTGTGTATGTGTGTGTATGTGTGTATATGTGTGTGTACGTGTGTATATGTGTATGTGTGTATGTGTGTGTATGTGTGTGTATGTGTGTGTATGTGTATGTGTGTACGTGTGTGTACGTGTATGTGTGTGTACATGTGTGTATGTGTATGTGTGTGTGTATGAGTGTGTGTATGTGTGTGTGTGTGTCTGTATGT